>QLTV01004083.1:1132983-1157034 GCA_003457575.1 Thermophis baileyi | reverse complement strand
TAACAAAAAATCCCAAAAAAAAGCCCCGCCCCAAAAAAAGCCAAAAACAAGATGGCGGCACATGCGCAGTGCCTGAGACTCGGCTTCTGCGCATGTGCAAAAGAAAAAAAAATAGCAAAAAATCCCCCAAAAAAAAAAAATCGGAAAAAAAAATTAAAAAAAAGATGGCGGCCCCCACGGACCAGCAACCACCGATCCGGTTCGGATGATGTCACTAGCAGGTCCCTACCTGTTCGGGAGAACCGGTCCGAACCGGTAGGAACCCACCCCTGGAGTAAGTGAAATGGGCAAACATTATCCAGTGTCATCAGGGCACACTAGGTATCAAGTGGGGTCTCTTCTATACCATGCTATAAACATATATAAATATTAAGAATGGCAGCTAATACCTACTCCAGGGTAAGATGGCATTTGACTGAATTTCCAGATTATGTCAAGTCATTGGTGTAGAGACTATGCAGCTGACCTTGAAGAATCTGTTAGGAATTATGAATTTAGCCCAAGAAAACAGGAAAGTATAAGAAAGAAAATCAAGAGGGAGGGATAGAAAAATGTGGTCAGATTTTCAAGATCCTGTTATTGTAACCAAATCTATGAAGTAGAGTTTTAGTATTCTTGTGACATCTGTCTCCTGACCTGATCTGACTTGACAATTGGATGCTTGGATGCTGGGTCAAAATATACTCCCTGCATACGATGCAAATAAATGTCATTTTCTCTTACTATTGGTTAGATTTCTTACACTCTCCTGAAGAGAAATGATTGTATGCCTTGCTTATACAGTAGGCTCTCAAGCAGGAAACCATGGTGTGACAAAATCCAGGATAAGTACTGTTCTAGTCAATCCCTTTGTAATGGTAGAAGTGATTTCCACAACAGAGGCTGAAACTCTCCTGTTTTGGCCCCATGTTACTATGAAAACAGATGTAAAGATGAGTCCTTTGCTTTTAGAGTCCCCATGGCTGTGGGTTGGATACCAGTCAACTAATGGAAGGAGAGCTAAGGTCAATTTAATATCTCAGTTAAAATAAGCATAGGTATTTTTAAATATGTATTAAATTACATGGCTATTCTGATAATTTAAGATGGAAAGATGGAACATTCAAGGCAGGAGTATGTCTATATTTCTCCAAAATCTGTCACATTCCTTTTCTTGATATCTGAGCTGGGCATTCAAAGGAGGAGGCACAGTCAGAACTGGGGAAGCCTCACCAGTGGAGAAGGGACTTGGCATACTTAACCCCCCCTCCTATTAGGTCAGTTCCCATCAACAGCTTTTAATGTACCTAACAAAATGCCAGGGCTTCTTTTATATGAGCTTAAATGGTACTCAGTGGTAACAGAGTGGCATATGCTTCCAAGTGCACTTAAACATACGAAGAACAACGGAACATGAGCAGGCATGTGGGCAGAAAAATCACCTCACATGGAGCTACAACATCCTGTTGTACTTCACATATAATGGTCTGGGCTTGGTGTGATGATCTGCTCTCTGGTCATCTATTTGGATTGTTATAAGTATGTTTGAGTTGATTATCTTTTCCTGAAATGGAGTATGCATTACTGCTTGGAGTTTTTGTTCATTTGTTTCTGTTATTTCTATTTTAACCTGAATACTGGAGTTGCTCCAGTAATTGAGGCAGTATACAAGATGCACAATAAATAAATAAACTACACAGAAGACAACACACTGTGTTCATAGCGCTGCTTTTAAAAATGCTTGAAAGAATTCCCAAAGACTCTGCAAGTTTTTCCTATCTTGTTCACATTTTTAAAAAAAAAAAATAATTTAATCAGTATGCACCAGGAGTCCTGCAAAGAAAAATGTAATGTCTCCAGCATACGTATTCTGAAAATGACTACAGATTCTATTGAGCTCCTATAACTTTTATTAAAAAATGAACATGAGGTACAGGTGCATCCCAACCTTTCCTTCGGTTGGGTGCCCACCTTTTCTTAATGGGGCCCCTACACAGGCTAGTTCCTGCAAGGAAGGAATTGGGAAAGGGCTGGATGTGGAAAAATGACAGCTTTGTAATTGGTTGTTGTAAATGGTCAACCATGTAACTAGCCATCTGCTAAATCATCAGATCTCCCCACTACAGAGGTGGGTTCCTCCCGGTTTGGACCGGTTCGCCCAAACCGGTAGCAACCCACTGGTGACGTCACAATGATGTCACGGATCTGGTTCGGTTGGTGCCGGTCCATGGGTGCCGCCATCTTTTTTTTAATTTTTTTTTAAATTTTCTTTTTCTTCTGCACATGCGCAGAAGCCGAGTTTACGGCACTGCGCATGTGTCGCCATCTTGTTTTTGCCTTTTTTTCAAATTTTTTCAAATTTTTTTGCACTGCGCATGTGTGCGCACACGAAGCACGCGCGCACACACAAGGCACGGCCATGCGGCACGGGAGGAAGTGAATCGGCAGCGAGGTAAGTTAGAACCCACCCCTGCCCCACTAGAAGTCATTTTGTAAGAGTGCCAACAATATCAGCTTAAAATTCCAAACGTGCTCATGGATGCAGAAAGTCTGGATAGTATTTCTATAAAGGCAGATAGTAATGAATAGATATTTCCAGTATTTGCCATAGGTTGGCATTTCATGATGGCTAGAAGGCTCTGACTAAGATTAAATAGTTCTTTAAAATCTCATGATGACTTTGCTATTTTGTGGTTATTCCTCCAGATGGTGCTGTTTACTTAGACAATGACACTTTGGACCTGACAATGTTGCACCCTCTGATAATGATTTTCAGTATAGGGGCTTTTAGCATTCGAAATAATTTTCCTTTTCTACAGTTGTTTTCTTTTGAATAGTTTCCATAAAATTGTATAAATGTCATCAGAAAAGTAGTGGGTTTTTTTTTAAGATCTAATTTTTTTAATTGGAAAATGGACTTTATTCCAATCACAGGTATAGCCATAGTAATAGTTTCTTACACTTTCATCTAGTTCTGAATTTATTGTTACACTTCAGGGATGTTCACCATAAATACCTTTACTTGTGATAAGAACATTATGGCCCCTACTGACAGTACCGTATATTTTAATAAATGTACAAGGGGAATATTTATATTATTTAATAAATGATTCTATCTAATCAGTTTTCTGTGTTAGTATTTTACTTCTGTATTTCAGCTTTTTAAATATTAAATATTATAAAAATTGTATATTTTATATATTTAAAAAATATAGGTTCCAAATTACAGATTGTTTATTAATAGGTCATGGAATGTTTATATATTCAAAAAATGTATATTTATCTATTCTGAATAGGATTTCATTTTTATTATCTACACTATTCTCCCCCTATGATCACCTATATGGAGAATAAATGATACTACACATCTTGCCCTCTGTGAGAACATAGTTTTAGCTTCTGTATCTATAACTAGATAGAGATTTGTGCAAAAGCTTCTGTATATTGTATGGTTCTAGCATATGTTCAGTACCTGTGCAGCACATAAGTCAGAGAGAGCAATTATTTTAACAGGAAGGAAGGAAGGAAGGAAGGAAGGAAGGAAGGAAGGAAGGAAGGAAGGAAGGAAGGAAGGAAGGAAGGAAGGAAGGAAGGAAGGAAGGATCAATGGTTATACCCACCCCATATAGAGAAAGAAGAAAGGATCAATGACTGTAGTCACACTATATGAAGGTTATTCAATATCTTTCAAGCAGTGCAACCAAATGTGATTTTGTCAGAAACAAGAAGTTGGAGCAACCCCCAAATGGGAGTTCTCCAGCTGTCTATTTCTAAATTTTTAAAAATGCTTCCAGCATTTCACAAGAGGCTTTATAAAATGTGGACAGAAAAATATATAAGAAATAAAGTTTCCTCTCCTTGTCTATAATGGCTCCAACTCTGATTGGCTACAGGAAATTTTCACTGAGTAAAAATAAATAAATAAAAAACAAAAAATTACTTAGTGCTAGATCTCAGAGTTGCAGCTTATTATTAGTATGTGCCAAGATGCATTTTTCCCCCTGAGGTTGTACTTAGGATACCATGATAGCATCACATTTTGGATTAGGACCATTATCTCACATTTCTTACTAAACTAATAGCACGAAATTCATCACCAATTCCAACTACAGTATAAAACCTTTATTTTGTGTCTCTGTGTATATCTATTCAAGAGTTCCTATCTCAGGCTTTCTACCCCTTTCTTTCAAAAATCTGCACCTATAAGAGCTTCTCAGATGACTTATAACATAAATAAATCAATACAAATATATGAAATCAAAATAAATTACGGAAGGTTGGAGAGTTATTCCAGTTTCTGAAATAAACTGAATGTGTTAGAATTCCATTGTCATAATCCCCCAAAAGTTTCAGGATTATGGGAAATGATCCAACACATCTGGAGAACATCTGCTATTAGGGAGGCTGGTCTATTCCGTTTGCTAATGCTTACAGTTGCTTTGGAATTGGGCAACCAAATCAAATAAATAAATAAAGCTGCTAAGCAGGCTTCCTTAGGAATGACCATGTTGCAACCTGAGCAGAACCTCTTCTACACCTACCTAGTCAGGAATCTGTTGGCAGATATGGTACATTACTGCAGATGATCATTCATTTGTGAGAGAAGATGCAATAACCTGGTCCCAAACCATTTAGACTTTATGCTTTCTGACACGTTGCAATTTTAACAAGTGAACTGGAAGCCAGAGCAGCGTAAACAAAATGGCAGCAACGTGTTCTGAAATGCAAATATTGATTACATGGATATTATCTCAATATTTATTATTTTTAGTTAGTTCTATCTATAGCATGGTAAGTCAGCTGTTACTTTTCAATTCTGCATTTTCTATTCAGATATTATAATTACTTTTAGTTGTAATTATGAGGAAAAACCTTTATAAAGTAGATTCTAAAACCTTGAGGGTCAAAATATATCATAAAAGTAGGTTTCCTTGTTTTCTAACCCTTGACATTGCAAATCTCTCTCTCTCTTTCTCCCACATATAAAACATATAAATTTCCAAAATTGCCTCTAATGAAATAGGGGTTTTCCATGGTTATGACAAGAAATCTGTAACCTATAATTTATATTCATTGCTGCCCTAAATTTTCTCAATATAGGTTAGGCCCAATTCCTTTCCTCCCATCCATCTTCATCATCACATTGTTTTAGTATATACAGCTACTTACTGGATGCAGAGTTGTATTATAACTGTATTACTTATTTACAATGTTTTTTTAACAACTGTCATTTCTTGTTTTCTTTTTTTCAAGGGGTTTGTAAGCAAGTTGGATGAATTCATTCAATGGTTAAATGAAGCCATGGAAACCACAGAAAACTGGACTCCTCCAAAGGCCGAGACGGATAGTCTTAAACTCTACCTGGAAACACACTTGGTAGGACAAAATTACATTGTTACCGAAATCAATAATAAAAATCAGTTTCTTTACTGCTATTAACCTGACCTTCATTATCTATTATATATAGTTTGGGCTTTCCAGAAATACATAATATGTGTATGAATTAAAAAGTCAGTCAATTCATGAATGGGGAAAAAGGTAGAATCTGCTTTGGAGGTTTTAAATGTAGTGTAGAACAAATGCTACAGCAGGATTAAGAAGCCCTTAAAATAATAAATAAAATAAAACATATTCTTACAAATAAATATAGTTTTTATATTTCAATAAGTCACTTAGGTGAGATGGGAGGTATAGACATTTAATAAATAAATAAATTGTAAACAAGAACTTTATAATATTAATGAAGTCCTTTTTGCATTTTTTATTGTGCTGTTAGATCATTTAAATATTTTTATATTGTACATTTTTAAAATTTATTTAGAAAATTTATATAGCCGCCTACTCACTCACAGAGACTCTAGGCAGTACAATATGAAGTTTATAATATTACCTCATTGCCTCAAAATCTAAATAATGCTGGTAGAATTATAACTATTATATTTGCATGAAAATGTAATTATAATTGCATGAAGAAATTTGGAATCCATTGAGAAAAACGATAAGAGGAATAGATGGATGGACAGATAGATGTAGACAGACAGACAGATGGCTATAGATGAAGAGTAGAGATCCAAATCTGAGTTCCAGATAATGGTGGTAGGTTAGTTTTCAATATCAGATGTTCCATGCTCAAAGCAATTAATTTTTGTTGTCTACCACATTATATGTTAGGGGAATTAAGCTGCAATCCTATAAACATTCTCCTTGAAATCAGTAAGGTTTACATTTCAATAGACATGCTACACAATTGCACACTTTAGGATAGAATTCAATTAGACATGCTTCTCAGTGGGTACATATATGATTACATTGCAAAATTTTAACGTAGTGTCTTGTTTGTAGTTGAAAGATAGAGCTAGTCAATGCTTTATATTAATTATAATGTCATCTTTTCAATTGATATTGTTTTGGCAGAAACTCTAATCTCTATTTAAGCAGAAGTCTATGAAATTAAATTCCCATGAAGTGCAGTGTCAAAATTATCCTGATAGAGTATTTGAAGGAGCAGGTGCCTGAACTCATTATGTGAGACACATGACAAAGCTCTTCATAGTGAGTCTTGGATAGATCCTCACATAAAACATTTGGCTGAACTCATGCTGCTGCAAAAGAAAATCTTTTGTATATGCCTGCACTAGTTTTTCTTCTCTGAACAAAGGGAAGGGATCAGTAATGGGTTTCACTTACCTTTGCTACCGGTTCGGAGATGTGCGTGCTCACTTCGCTCGCGTGCCTGCCGCTTCTGCGCAAGCGCAGAGCATCCGTGATGACATCCGGGCGGGTGGGCAGAGCCTCCCGCCACCGCCGCTACCAGTACGCCTGAACCGGGGCAAACTGGTAGAAACCCACCACTGGAAGGGATATGTAATTTCTCCCTTCATGGACTTTGTTCAACATTAGATTGGAAGAGACTCATTACAATAGTAGGATATGTCTATGCTTGCATAATAAAAATGATATATTTGTGTATGTGCCTTCACCACTGATATTAAATGCATATGTAATAGTAGTGTATTCAGTGGTGGCTATGATGGCCTTGTTTGTGGATCATGCTGGAAAGATCAAAGGGTTAATTAATCCATCATCTATTCTCATAGTGGCTGATAAGATACCATCAGGAAGCATACAAGCAGGTTATGACTGTAAGAGTATCTTCTGGCTTTATGATCTCCAGCAGTTGGTATCCAGAATATTACCTCAGATACTGAAAATAATATGAAGATTAGTTTTATTCCCCATGATAATTCTTTTGTGCAGCTGTCCAAGCTAGTAAGCATCACTGTATCTTCTCGCAATGAATTCCTTTCTTTTATCTTCTGAATCCCTGCTATTCAGGTTGACTGGATTACTCCATTTTAGGGAGAAAAACCTCTTCATATCCACTTTCACCAGTCTTATTTTTATGTGTCAAGCATTTTCACCTTCTTATTTTATCCTTCAATGTAACATTTCTTATAGAGTTGTTCCAACTTTATGACTATTTAATTTGTCTTTTTCATATCTTTCCCACTTCTACAATATCTTTTCCAAACCACAGAACTAAAGCTGAACACAGCACTCAAAATTATAAATCATATACAGTAATTCACACAAAATGGGGCATTATACAATTTATATATTCAATTCCTTTCTCACGGCAACTGAACACTGAGTCACCATTTTGTTGACATATTTACCATAATGCCAAGAATCTTTTCATGGCCATTTGTTATCAATTCAGATCTCATGATTTGAGGTTTTTTTTGTCTCTTTCTGAATCATTTAATTAATTAAGTTACATAAAGGCAGTTTCCTCCGGTTTAGTGAGATTGTTTTGAAGTTTTTCCTTTTTTAAAATCCTGGAACAATTTGGAATTACATAATCTTAGCCATTGCACTGCCAGTCTAACATCATGTCATTTTTAAAGAAATTTAAAAGCATTGGTAGAAATACTGTATGTAACCCAGGAGAATTCTACAGTTTTATATTAAACCACTAGGGTGCCTTGCTCAGCAGTGAAACATAATTGCAGGTCTGCTCATTGGACATGAAAATGACTACCTCTCATTTTTTAAGGACAGGAACACAGGGCAGGGTCCTCAGTGCACCCCAAGCATGGTGGGAAGGCAACCTCCACTCATCTTTTTTTTTTTTTGCTATACATCAAAGCAGGTATTTTCCAAACTCCACCAGCAGAAGTAGACGTGCAGATTGCCTGCCGCACTTTATTTCATTATAGGTAAATTTCCCCATTCTTATTAGTTAATGTTCTGGGGTTTGGCCTGCTTCCCCTTTGCTACCACTGATCAGCATCTCCTATAACCATTTTTTCTTGGACTGCTGGCCTGACTGTGCTCTTCCAAATGTAAAACTTTTTATACAAAATCTGCTGGACTCTAGACTAAGGTCAGAGAGGATTGGTCAAAGAGCAGACTTTTCTCTTTGTTTCCTTTTCGAAAACTACCCTACCAATGGAGCAGCGGAAAGATAAAATGGCCTTTCAGTTCACAGGATGACCAGTGAAATTGTGAAATAGTGAAACTCCCAAATGCTGGGTAAAAATTGACAAGAATTCCACGAATTTCTCCTTTGGATTCAAATGACAACAAGAAAGATAAAACTATCTACTGTTTTATATAAGATTAGCAAACCTCTATCCAAAAGAAGATGATGGCTCACAGACAAGGGCTATAACTGGAAACTATATGTCCATAGAAAGACCTATTCATACAAAGGAATATAATTGGTACTCCCCCCCCAATATAGCTAAGAGTGGGAAAGAAGCAGGAGGAATCTACCAACCAGGTTCAATGGTAACTGTATATGACCAGCATCATTGCCAAAACTAAGAAATGGATCAAAAGCTAAACATGAATATATTTACCAGCTTCATTCTCAGCTAGTTCAGCACAGGAGACAATCAGCTTAAGACTGCTACATGGATGCACCCATTGAAGATGTACAGCAAAGGCAGTCACCTCTATCCTTAGCAATGTTTTCTATTAAATTGCTGAGGTTGGATATTCAGCTAATTTATTGGACATTTGGACTATCTTTTAAAAGCTGATAATACATGGGAAACCATGCACCTGTCCTC
Organism: Thermophis baileyi; assembly: GCA_003457575.1. Classification (NCBI taxonomy): domain Eukaryota; kingdom Metazoa; phylum Chordata; class Lepidosauria; order Squamata; family Dipsadidae; genus Thermophis; species Thermophis baileyi. The sequence goes on along the minus strand of QLTV01004083.1, from coordinate 1,147,978 downwards.
CGCAGAACCTCATCCTTAATGTCCACCTGGTGACTATTGCCTTGTTTTGTAATACTGAAAGAAGTTACAATGGCAATAGAAAATTTACAACAGCAGTTTCAAATGATGTAATAGTTTAGTCCTTATGAAAGATAATTGTTATCTTTGGACCAACTATAAGGATGTAAGAAGAACTATGCTGTGGCAGACAAATGATTTACTTAGTCCGTTATTTTGTTTCAGAGTGGTGAACCAGTTGTGTAAAGCAAGGCCAGAAGGAGAACTGCTATACATTAGCCATTCAGTTGATGTTCCCTAAATACTAACACTGCTCAGTCTGGATAGTTTTCTCTGGAAAGTGATAAACTCAGCTTTGATGACTAAAGAAGAAAAAGACACATACCTGACTGAAAATAATATAGAAAACAACTACCATCTATTTTGCTCTTGTTTGCTGTGACACTTGCAGGTTGTGAAAATAGTTTCCCCCTTAAGACCGATGTGTTATTGGTTAATCTATTGCTAGAGTTTGCTATATGTGCTTTGCAGCAAATTAGACTGAATTTTGTGCAACTGTAAAATTGCAAATCAAGCCCCAGAGTTTTGGCCCATCTTTATTCATCATATTTTATTTCTTCAGTCAACATTATTACTGGTTAATAGGTGCACCTGTAAATCAAGCTGCATTGTGTACTTGATATGTTATGTTAAGTGAATCTTTTCTAGGGCAGCAAGTCTATTTTTTCTAATGAAGAAGAATATCTCATCTTTCCCAATTTTCCTATCAAACACATCTACATCATCTTGAGGCAGCATCACATCCAGCTGCATCAATGCTCTGCTTCAATTATATGAAATTACCCAAACTCCTCTGGGGTCCTTTAGGTTTTCTTTGCTATATGAGGCGCCTTCATGTACATCTCTTGTGAAGTGCATGATTACAAACTATTCAACACAAGCCTGTTTTAAGTAAACAGTAAATTAAATATTGTCAGAGCTTGTTCAAGCTTGCATCTATGAAAGGAAGTCTCAAAAAAAAAAAAAAGATTTCATGGAAAGTAACGCTTTAAGAAAAGTAGCTGCACTAAGACTCCAGGCTTTTCCCTTATTTGGGAATGCTTGATCTAGTTTATATTTTTGGCTTGGGATAATTTTCATCTAGGTTTCAGCTTGATTTGCTTAATAGTATTAAAGTTATTTAAATATATTACATAACTTGATTTATAAAAGCAAAAAGCTTCAATTGCTAAAATAGAGAAAATCATTATTTCATTCTGTGTGAGAAATTCAGTACTACAAAATACAAACATAGTATTGCACAAATTTAAGGATTAGCTTTTGGATATATATTTTTAAAGAAAATCTGTATTTAACTCCTATTAAAAGTAGGATATGTAGTACAGCTCTTTTGTTATTCTTATGCATCAAACAGTACAAAAATTAATTTCCTCTTATATGTTTCCTCTCATCTATTAGTTTCTTCAGTTGAGCTAAGGGAAAATATATGGCATATGTAAGAATACATAAAATACTTACTAACAGTCTTCCATAAAATGCATCTTACCTGTTCATGAAGCTCTGCAAAAAAAGTCGACCTCCTCCTCCAGCATTGTAGACCTGTGTTGAACAGAGATAGATATCCTCTAATATTTCATTTAACTGAGTAATGCTGTGAGAAACAACTTGAGAATTATTGGGCAGTTGATTCAGAGGCAATGTCTATAATACATCAAGTCATTTTTTTTTATTAAGCTATGTGAAGATGACATTTCTGAATGAAATTTCTCTCTTGTACGTTCATGTCATTTTACATGGAAACATTTTAATGGCTATGCTTTAAACCATTACAAAAGAAAACTGGGATACAAATATGATGTATTTATGCATGCAAGCATTCATGTTATGATGATCTAAATTAAATCATAATGTGGTTTCTACAAAACACAAATTACCTGTAATGAAATTCTCATAAAGTGCCACCAATGTGGTCATTTTCTATCACAGAACTATTTTAACTATTCACTAAGTTATATCTAAATGTGGAGCTCATGGCACATCAACAATGGTAACAGTTTCATACTGCATAGTTTACTTAATGAAGAATCAATGTGGCAACTGAGAGCCAACCACCCGTATTGGTAATATTTGCAATTTATAACTGGTGTCCTGGTGAATACATGGACTTGTACTTTTCTTGGCAAGATTTTTCAGAAACAGATTGCTATTGCTTTCTTTCTAAGGCTGAAAGATGGTGATTCGCCTCAAATCATACAGTTGGCTTCATTCTCAAGGCTGGATTAGAATTTATACTCCATAGGTTCTAGCCAAGAGTTTTAACCAAACTAGTTCTTGGTCTAAACGTAACATCTTCCAACTTTATTTTGTCTTACATTTATTACATCCACATTTAAGCTTATAGTTCCTTCTTTATGGTACAGTCAATAGTTAACTAAGATATGTTATGATTATTTTTAGTTCATTGTAACAACTATGAGTGTAATCATAGTTCTAAGTTAAATCCTGGCTTCCTTTGTGGAGGAAGACTGATGTGACTTCATAATAATGACTGGGTTCCTAAAAATCCCATTGAGCATGAAGTGAAGTGCAACTGCACTATTTGTTGAAGTATCTGTTTTCTTAACAGTTTGGATATAGGACCTACTTTAAGTCAAATTATAACCAGGTAAGGTGGATGACTTCCTTTTTATTTGCTAATTATCACCTATAAAGCATCTATGGCATGAAGCCTAGTTATCTGAGGAATCACTTACCTCTTGTGGTTTCTGCCTAACTGATGGACAGAGTCGGCACACTCTGGGTCTTCCAGATTAAATCATGTCATCTTTTGGAACTCATTAAGTGCACCTTCTCTGTCATACTGCCTGTCCTCTGGAATAAGGCCCTCCCTGGGATCTCGACAGCTCCCATCTTGATGGCATTATGGAGGCCTAAAAGACAGTGGGTTCTCCAAGGCTTTGTTGTAGGATATATGGAATTCTCTTGCTCAAGAGTTTTGACATGTGTTGTATATGTTTGGATGTGAGTTGTCCAAGCTACTGTTTTCTTAATTCCTGTTTGTTACTTACTTTAATGTTTTATTATTTTATTTTACTTTGCTTTTATATTGTGAGTTGTCCAGAATAACTGGTTGACACAAATCGATAAATGAATAATAATGAAAAGCAACTAGACACTATTGGAAATGTGCAAAAAATAGGTTTGACAGGAACTAGACCATCATAGGAAATATCCTTAATTGTCTGATTTACCAGTATCAAGCATTAAACCATTAGTTTTGGCTTCTTCATATACAAACAGGAAACCACAAGAGGTAAAGAACTAAACCATGGAATATAAAGAGCTGTGAGAAAGGGCAATTATAGGGCAATTCAGGCTAAAGGGACTGTAAGTTACAGTTAAAATTATACATTTTATAATGGTACATTATGAAGGAACAACTCCAGGACCTTTTCCCACATTATATATTTTAAAGGTATACTTTACTATCTCAAATGTCATGGATGAATTCAGAAGGTGAGATTTAGTGGAACCATTTGTAACTGACAAATATAGTCATGTACCATTCTGTTCCGTCTAATTTCCCAGCAAATTTGCAGCTGCTGACATATGGCTCTTGTATGTATTGACATATTTTTCTTTGCAACTTATTTGACTACTCACAAAATTCATTACTATACACATTAATTACAGCATATTGGTTACCAATTGGAAATAATCTTTTGGAAAGGTTTTTCGCCAAGAATACAGAATGATACCATAGACTTTTTAAAGATGCAGTTAATTATTGATTTATGGCAATTAGCAATAGCAATAGCACTTAGACTTATATACCGCTTCATAGTGCTTTTACAGCCCTCTCTAAGAGGTTTACAGAGTCAGCATATTGCCCCCAACAATCTGGGTCCTCATTTTACCCACCTCGGAAGGATAGAAGGCTGAGTCAACCTTGAAATTAAAATCAGAGATCTAGGAACGACTTCTGCTCTTTCTCTGTCCTATTTTTAATAGCATATTCAGGTTTGCTCATTAGAATCAAGAAAAGAATCCTGAACATTTTAGCCTTCTCAATCTATATCACAAGAAAAGGGGTGTTCCTGAAGACATGGGCAGAGTAATTAGAAAAAAATTAAATTGCTTGAAGTACATTTATAATCATAAGTGGCTTCAGAGAGTGGCATTGTTAGGCCTAACATTTTAATAGATTGTGAGGAAAGCTACCATAAGTAGATGAAGGAATAGGGGTCTACATTCTCCCCTTGACTGAGTACTGTAAATTTATAAAAATAAGTAAATTGTATTCTGTTTGTATTAAAAAAACCCAAAATCAAATAAAAGTAGAAGATCTTACTTGCAGAGATTAAATTTAGACTTTGTAAGTAGACATTTGCACAGAATTTTTGCAGTTCATTCTGTTGCTATGGGTGATTATAAAAATGTACCGGTAATTTAATATTTTCCAGAATAAATACAATAGTTGCAGATTGCTTTTGCAAAAGAGCAATCTTAGTTACTTTATAAGTAAACACAGTGGAGATCTTACACAAATCAACAATTATAGTATGAAGAAAAAGAAGTTGCAGCAGATTAATTACATTGATTTGTTTCAATATTTTGTATTAATACATTTTAATATATACTGTGCTGCATGCATTTACTTAAATTGTTCTTTCACCAGTATTTGAAATACATCTGAAAAAGATAACTGCAACAGTATATTTTATAGGACACTATTATTCCAGAGGTAGCCTAGGGCTCTGGTTTTTCATAAAAACTAATGAATTTCTAGATTTGTCAGCTGTTTCAACCAGATGCACTTCAGTAACTTAATGGAAACATTTTCAATTCAATTCCAAAATATCAATAGCTTTTAGTATTGAAAATTAATTTGACTATTGGATATATAGCATGGTGGTTCTTGATAACAGCAAATATTTTAGCACACCTGCTTTATATTAAAAATGTATCCATACCATTTGATACTTAAATATAAAACCATCTTCCTTTCTTTTTGCAGAGTTTTAAATTGAATGTAGATAGCCACTGTGCATTAAAGGAAGCTGTTACAGAAGAAGGATGTCAACTTCTCGATCTTATAGTATCTCACAAATCAGGTAGATTCTTCTGAAATATTGCAAGTCTTTATGTCTCCAGACTATTAAAGAATAAAGAAGCATTGCTGTAAATTACCGCATATATTCACTTCCTTATGTATTATTAATATTTACATTATCACTTTGACCTTCAAGATTTATAAATGTTTCATATGCTGCATACAATGCTGTGATACTTATAAAATGAAATACTGCTAGCAAATAGTCTGTTCATTTTATTTTGGTCTTGCTGTTGAGCTGACTTTCAATTGAAATTACATCACTGAAAACTTCACGTTGACATGTTCTTTGATGTAAGTGCTACGGAAATGTCATTAAGATGATAAATTAGAATTTTATATCTATATATACGTATATTTTTACATAGCTAGCATGAATAATTGCACTGATGAAGCTCTTTTGCTATTTAAACTAATTCTTACTGCAATTTTAAAGTATGTATTAAAAAATATTAGGAGTGATGATTTTGGACAGTTGTGCATGCAATTTTCAATAATAGCCTGTATAAGTCAGGAATTTTTTGTCATAGTTTTTCACGGTCTGGATTTAATCAAAACACTCTGTATTGCTAAAAATTGCTAGCATTATTTTGGCTGATTTTTTCTTTTGTTTTTTTTCCTCAATAAAACGAAGGATCTGGAAGATTTTTATGTGTTTCATTTGTATTTTGTAACTTATTAACCTGGCTATCTAGAACCTAAAATAGCACCACCCTCCATGTCCAGTTGACCTGCATAAGTTTCTGGAGCTTGTAAAACCATACCACGGTCTCATAAACTGACCATATAAGTAATTATTTGTCCTTAAAGATGAGCAACAACAAATATCTGCTGTTTAATATCTGTAAACAGCAGACAATAGGATGGGGGTTTTTTTTTACTGTTCTATATGAATCTGAGATTAAATATTATTTTCCTTTGCTGACTTCAGTCACTGCTGTCTATATGTCGTGTTTTGATCCTATCTCATTGTTTGCAGTGCCAATTTGTTAGAATTCCTGATCTGATGTCTCTGTAGAGAATGCCAGAATATTTAAGGCGAAAGGATTTTTTATTTCCCCTAAGAAACCTTGCCTTTAACAAATGAGGTTCTTCAAATGATAACGTTGAACGTATGACTTAATTTCTTTCTCTCATTTTTGGAGAAGGACTGAAGGACATGCTGCAGATGATTGCGAGTCAGTGGAAGGAACTACAGAAACAAATCAAACGACAACACAGCTGGATTCTTAGGGCTCTGCGTATCATCAAAGCGGATATACTGGCTACTGATGTGTCTGCAACGGATGAGGAAGGGACTGAGAGCCCCAAGGTAAGTGGCTTGAAGTTTGTCTTATTTCCTCTTATTCCAGCCTCCTTTTGAACTAGGCATCACTGAAGTTTTCTTTCCACCCTAAGGCTTTTCATTTCTACTGGGTAAAAATTTTACAAACAAAATAAAATGTGTCTTTCTGAAACAATATCCATTCTAAAAGACAGAAACTTTTTACATATTTTAGACAAACTTCTCCGGGTGGAAAATCTAGAAGGGGCAGGGAAAGGGATGTAAAATATTTAGTAAACAAAACATACAGTATCTTTAACATGAATAATCAGAATGGTTTTAAATTGTTTTGTTGCAACTATAAATCACCATAATCAGTGCAATCACTCAGCTCTGACATCCATTAGCCGCTTGGTTACAGCAAATTAACAAAGAAGAGAGAAAGTGATTCATTATCTCATTCCTGTTAATGACTATCAGATGCATTGCCTAATTAGGGGATGGCCATTGCAGTGGGGAGAAGGTCATATGCTTTGCCACAAATCTTTTTTGCTTGGAATTTAAGCCTTCCACAATGGTGCATGTGTTGAATACATATCAATAATATATTGATATCTAAATCTATTTTTGAGGACTTCTTTGGGGACAATGAAAGCCACCTCCCCCTTACTCCTATGCTAGGAATATGTTGATGGAGGAAACAGAAAACCTGCTGCAAATCTATTATATTGCTATGGCAAAAGAACATCTTGTTCCTTTTTTCCCCCCAAAAGAAAGGAAAAGTGATATAATTTCTAGGGAAGCACATATTATTAAAATATTAAAAATGTTGTGGAAATGTTGAAAGTGTTGATGCAGTGATTATTAGCCTTGAACTATTTTTATTTTCTTTAACACAGCTGTGATGTAATTTATACCATACATCACTAAGATGTCACAGGCACTACCCAATAGCTAAATACAACAAGAAAATGTTGTGTGCAGAAAGCGCTAAGGGAGGGGATTAATATGCTCCATATCAGTTGATGAGTTTTATAATTAGATAATGCCATCAAGATTGGGTTGTATTGATAATATTATATAAACCAACATCTTGTCTGTTTAATAGTTCATTGATTCCTCCAAATGTTAGAGTGGATTTGATAACACACAGGAGAGGAGAAAGGAATTCCATTCTTCCAACAGTGTAATTTTGTCACATGGACAGATATCAATGGATTTCCCCCTTAGATTCTGATTTCTGTGTATCCTTTTGGGGGCAGGATCCTGCTTCTCAGAAGCTTAAGGTAGATATTTTTTTCCCCTGTTGAGAATATATTTTGGCCTTTGAATGGCATGTTAAGGTCAACACTGAAAAAATAAACAGAGCTGGGACACACCACTTCCCTAATGGACAAGACCAGGGGGAAAATGAAAAATATAAAAAAATATGAAAAATTTCTTGGAAGCTCTTGATATTTTTTATCCTGATTTAATTAATAATTTCATATTTATTTAAGTATTTATTTACTGAATTGTCTGTGCTGCTGCAGTCATAAAATAGGTACACAAGAAAAGAAGTATAAAAGCTTTATAGGGAATTTATAAAACCTTCATGATACAGTAAGAATAATAATCAAAAGCAACAGTTTATCTAAAAAGGGAGCAACACCCAAAGAAAATTCCTAAGATTGGGGCATTTAATGACTGATTTTTAAAAGCCCTGCATAATTCCTCTGCCTTAAACTGCTTCAAGGTCAGAGCCAGCTGAATTTCCAAGAGAAAGGTTATAGAGGGACCACCCTGATTTCATGGAGATAAGGAATCAAAAGAGTTTCTCTTAGGATGCACATATTGGACAGGGTGATTCTAGTTGGAGTAGGTGAGCCTGCAAGAACTTCAGTGCCAAACCATTTGGAATTTAAGAGATGAGTCTCTATTGGTGGCCAATGCAGGGGGGTCTATGACAATTCACCACAGCCAACTCGCCATGGTCAACTTGCCATGGCCAATTCACCATGGCTAACTTGCCACGGCCAACTTGCCATGGCCAACTCGCTGCAGGACAAGAGTTACACTAATACCAAAGAAATGGTGGAATAGAATCATTAAAGAAAGGATGCAAAAGGAGAGACAGAATGAAATGTGAATGGTAAAAATTAAAATAACTTTTATTTATTTTAAATAATTAAATAGAATTGTTAAATTGTCCCACAGCGAGTTGTCCCGTGGCGAGCTGGCCGTGGCGAGTTGTCTTGCAGCAAGTTGGCTGTGGCAAGTTGTCCCATTCCCGATGCAGGCCTTCCAGTAAAGGTAAAATATGCTCTTGGAGCCTAGAGCTAGTTAACATGTGGGAAACTGCATTTTATATTGACTGCCATTTCCAGGTGGACTTTACAGGCATCCCCTTGAAGGTGCATTACGTAGTCCAGATGAGTATGATTTACTGTTGTATGATCCATCTAGGACCATACTTGTCACATGATTACATGAATTAAATGTGACAATATTTGAGCTCATCCCCCAGAACCATAAAATGAAGCTAGGTCTGGGTTAAGCCCATTGAACTCCATCTGCTTCTTGTCATAATACATCCCTATGTTTACTCAGAAGTACATCTATCTAAATTCAGCAGGATAAATTATCCAATAAATGCGAATAGAATCAGGATTTCAACAAAAGAATGGGTAGGCTGGTAAGACCCATGATAGTCTAGTTTTTATTTCTTACAATAGTCAAATGGATGCCTCTAAAGTGCTCATAAGCAATTCTAAGACAACTCATTTTGGAAGCATACTATTGCCAAACTAGTGTAAGATTGAGTCTCTAAGACTAATAGCTCTTAGTAAATTGTCTTCCATGAATGTATCCATCTCATTTTAAAGCCATCCAAAATGGTGACTGCTACTATATAATATGGTAAGGAATGTTGAAGAAGTATTTTCTTTTGTCGGTTTTAAATTTTACAATTATGTTAATTGTATGACCCCTAGTCTTAAATGTTTTGAGAGAGACACCCCCCAACAAAAGAATTCTTTTCCCTTTCATTTTTCCATGCTTTTCCCATGGCCTGCATAATTTTATGTATCTCAATCATATTTTCCTTCTATCTCTTTCTTTCCAATCTAAAGAATCCCAAACTTTCTAGGTTTTTCTCATGACAAAGTTGAGACCATCCTGGTAATTGTAATAAGTGTCTCTATATCTTTTTCTAGCTGCCTTATACCTTTTTCAAATGGGGAAACAAAACCTGCATGCTCTAGATACAGATATAGATATTAATTTAAGGGCATTATATATTTGACATTTTCATTGAGCTATCCATTAGGCAAGATTTTTTTCTTGAGTAGTTTGAGACAAAGTCTTATCAATCTGTATATAAAATTAGAGATTTTTTTTTGCTCAAGCATGCATCATTTTGCACTAATTTGATTTTTAGCAATTCATAAAACGACAGCTCTTTTATTTTTTTTAAATTATCCATTTCTTCAAATTTTCATGGAAAAAATTAAGCCAACTGGTCTATAATTTCCTGGGTCCTCCTTCCCTCCCCTCAAATGTCACATTAACTACAGTATCTTCCAGTCTGAATGTTCAGGCTTCTGTCATCAGAGCTGTCCAATTTCACAATAAGATGATTTTGCCCAATTTATAAAAATTTATAAAAATGTATTGTACAACCTCTGAGAATTAAAAACCATAGAATAATATTCAAGGGTAGTTTAAAATCTACAACAGGTCCCAATATGTGAAAACAATCTATATGGCCAACTAAAAGAACAAGAATGGAGTTAATTACATTTCCTTGGGGTGGATTTGTACAATCAGGTTGCTGCTGAAAAAACTCTGCCATAAATAAGCACTGATTATACTTTTTTAAGACTTTGCAACAAGTCTTTTGATGGAAGTACCAATTCAAGAAGATTGACACAAGGGGAGACAGTATGTGAACTCTTCTGGACCTTAATCATTTTGAATTCTTTAGAAGAAAGCCAGCAACAAAAAAATGAGTCTAAAAATTAATAGGAAGTTGGTAATATTATCCAAAAGTTGAGATAATGTTATGAAGAAAGTATGCTTCTTAACTAGCTGCCACATTCTATTCTGCAAATTCTTAGCAGCAGTACAAATACAATATAGATACATACCCATACATATAATAATGTGCATTATTACAATTGCAAGTATATATTACAATAATAACTATTATTAAATACAGATCACTATGGCCAAATCTTTATTCCAAGAAATAGTAAGTTTCAGCTGGCAGTCTGGTTGAACATGGACAAAGACACAACTGTTTCTGTAATTTGATCTAGAAGTGATACAAGTCTCAACAACGTCCCTGCTTTCTGCTTAATCATTCAGAGAAGTTATTGCTTCAACCACAGTAATTATATAATTACTCCAGAATTAAATTGTTTGCTTATCAATAGTACCTCTTCTTGACAAGACTAGACTGAGGATATTCACTCATACCTAGTTTTTTACTACATCCTAACAAGGCTTTAGGACCTGCAAATTTCAACTAGCATCAGTTGAAAGAGAAACTTAGAGTTGAGTGTTATTCACATATCAATATGATCCAAGTCTCAAACTCTGAAAGACCTTTCTTAAAAGCCTTAGAATATAGGTGTTATACAAAGAAGCAAGATAGTGCTATGAAGAACTTCACTGATGAAAAATCAAAAAGACAAACAACAGAATTAGAGTTAGGTACACTCAGTAAATAAGTAAATAAGGTTAGAATTGTATTAATCATTTCTATATCTAAGTCAGGCATCCCTGGCAAATAGTATCATTGAGATTACTAAATACTGCTCTACATGGCACACAGGGGTGGGTTCTAACTTACCTCACCGCCAGTTTGCTTCCTCCCACGCTGCGTGGCTACGCCGCGTGGCCACGCGCATGCTTTGTGCGTGCGCATGCACAGCGCTGAAAATTTTCAAAAAATTCCCCCCCCAAAGCTGAAAACAAGATGGCGGTGCATGCGCAGTGCCAGTAACTCGGCTTCTGCGCATGCGCAGAAGAAAAAAATAAATAAATAAAAAATTCCCCCCAAAAAAATTCCAAAAAAAAATTCCAAAAAAAAGATGGCGCCGTCCACGGACTGGCACCGACCGAACCTCCTCCGTGACGTCACCAGCGGGTTGCTACCGGTTCGGGCAAACTGGTCCGAACCAGGAGGAACCCACCTCTGATGGCACAGGATTGGATTAACCCTGAGGTAAGATGGGCGGCTAATACATTTAATAAATAAACAAAGTGTGGGACTGCATCTCCCCAATCATCTTTAGCCATCCCACAAGGTTTCATGCTCCAGGTCCTCCCCCGTCTCTAAAACAGTGCAACCTAAGGGGACCTAGGCTTTTCTGTGTTGCTATGCTGGTATTTTAGGATGGCTCTGATCTAGTTGATCTTCAGTGAAGCCACAAAATCCTGGCTTTTCTGCTCTATATTGGACCAGGATTGTGTGATGTATGAGTGCATCATAAAGAGTGCAGAGAAGAGCAACAAAGATGATTGGGGGTTGGAGGCTAAAACATATGAAGAATGGTCGCAGGAAATGGGTATGTCTAGTCTAGTAAAAAAGACTATGGGTGACATGACAGCAGTGCTCTAATATTTGAAGGGCTGCCACAAAGAAGAGAGAGTCAACTTATTTTCCAAAGCACCAGAAGACAAGGCAAGAAACAATGGATGGAAACTAAACAAGGACAGAAGCAACCTAGAACTAAGGAGAAATTTCCTGACAGTGAGAACAATCACCCAGTGGAACAGCTTGCCTTCAGATGTTACAAGTGCTCCATACTGGAGACTTTTACGAAGAAACTGGACAGGCATTTGTCCAAAATGATATAGGGTCTCTGGCTTGAGCAGGAGGTTGGACTAGAAGACCTCCAAGGTCCCTTCCAACTCTGATGTTCAGTGTTCTGTTCTAAGTATATGTGTGATTTTATCCTACCTCTATTAAGTATTCATTACATTTTTTTATTTTGTTGAGTATTTGGTTTTTGTATTGTTTTTATTGTTTTTATATTCTGCCTTTCTTGCCACCAGAGTCTCAGATTGTGAGGACAGTCTTTTAAATATTTTAAATCATTAAATAAAAATACTAGGGAAGGATATAGCTGAACCAACAGAAATGCACTCTTCTTGTGAAATTGCCAACAAATACTAACTACTTAGGTGTCCAAGATTGTTTCTTTCCTAATTCATATATTTTTTTAAAAAAAATATACAAAGTGATAAGTAGCTCATTAGGCATCACCTGAAATTTGGCTTAGAGATTTTAGTTCTACGGTTACCCTACTAAATAGGATAGAGAGGGAATTATGAATGAATCCAAAGACTGAATGGCTAAAAGGAGAGAGCAGCTCAACATGTCAGGAGACAATATGAAGGGAATAGTATCAGTTCTGGCTTCTGCTGCCATTGTAGCCTTGTGACTGGCTATTTAACAGGGAGGGAAGTTAAATGTTATGGTCCGAATCCATAGTTTTAATCTGCCACTGAGCATATGTCCAAGTTCTGTTTCAGCATGAGCACATGGGGAGAAAACAAAAGGTATTCTTTTTGCTGATTCTGCCTTGCTTTGCAATTCATCTGTTGCTCTAGAAGATTCCCCCGGTCCTTTGGAAGAGATCTTGGGTGGGAGATAGGGAACTGCGGGGGAAGGAGGAATTGATAAAGATCATCACCTCCCTCTTTCAGCTAGAGGAAAATCTCCTGTGCATCAAAAGCCTCCTGCTGATAGAAAGAGCACTTCTCTCCGCAGGAGACATTTTCTGAATTCACGATATGTGTTGATTTTTATTAAACAGCCAGTCCTTTGGCTGTAAGATTCTAGTATGCTGTTTATCTGAGAAACTCTGAGCAGTGAAATGGATTTCCATAGGTAATTCCATTACTTTAATGTATATTAATTAATTCTCTTTCCATTCTGTCAGCACTATATAAGTTTAAATTGCTAATGGCCGCCCAAGCTCCTGAAAGTGTGTTCCCTCCCTGCGTTTTTGTGGAATGAGAAAACAAAAATCCAAAATAAAAAAGATAATAAGAAAAATCCCTCTTGATTTCCACAATACTATTGAGCCCATAAGAAGCCTGTGAAGCATAATAGAAAATCTAAGAAATACATCTAGGGGGTATTTTTCTTTTCTTTTCTTTTCTTTTCTTTTTTCACCTTGCTCAGAGACAGCCATGGAGAGCTGATGTTACAAATCTCTAAAGCAACCAGAAATAGTAAGGATTTCAAAGTCTCTAGAAAACTTTTCCCTTAGGAGTTTTTAAAGGAATGTTTTCCATCTTACCATAGGGCCTTTTTATAAGTATATAGGGAGGGCAAAAAAAATATATATGAGGCATTCATAGAAATATAAGCATTTACTTTCAGGGACTCAGATTTTGCATATATAGTTGTGCCTTTTATTATATTGCAGGTATTTTTCTATTTCACAACTGGATGTAGAATTTGGGATACATATTTTTCAGAAAACTTCCCCCCCCCCCAAATTAGAGTTAACTCTTTCACTTACAGCATATGCTATCCTTTGACCTTTAAATTTAAAAAAAGGAAATGGGTGGAAGAGATTATTTACTTAGAAAATTGATATCAAAAGTATGATTTCTGAAAGAAATTATCAGTATCAATGCTTTGGAAATGATTTTTATAAAAAAAAATTGAATATCAGTATAGAAGAAATGCATTTTATAAATTACTTAAGAACAAAGAGCATATACAATAACCTTGTTTCATTGAACCCATTAAGTTGCATTTTTCTTGTAGAAAAAGATTATCTCTTTGTGTGTGGGTGGGTGGGGGGGGTTGATAGACCAAAAATTCTCCTCATGAGTTTCTCCTCAGCATTGTTTTGCCCCCCCCCCCGGCCCACATACACACTATCCTATTGTTTCCTTCTTTATCTGCCTCGAAAGAGAAACCTGGATTTTCAATAATTCTGCAGAGGCCGAGGTACTCAAGAAATAACTCAGTGGTGGTAAAGAATACAGTGAGCTTTGTATGAAAAAGTCCCAGGTTCAATCTGTGGCCTTACTACTAGGGAAGACGAACCCCTTGAAATCCCCTGCAAGCCATATAGAGAATTCTGAGCAGAAGGAACAGCAGGGACATCATTTAATAAGCACAAGCTTTTTTCTTCTTCTTTCGAACACTTTATATTTCTTACAGAGATATTTATTTGAATGGGGTTTGTTTTTGTTTTGTTTTGTTTGAGCTTTTGTTCATCATTTATGGTATCATTTATTCTTAGTAGAGCTAATGGTGGACTTACTGGCAAGAATTTGTTTTTAAGAAAAAGAACATAATGTGAATATTGCAAAGCATTGACTACATTCAGACAATGTGTTATGCCATACTTCGCTGTGCACAAGATCTTGTGGCTAATGATAAAGGGCGGGAAACAAATACTTCTCAACTGTTGCAGAGTGGAGGTAAGGTAGGTTAGGCTTCTTATCTTACGATTTAGTATTACTAAACACTAATTTAACTTAAATTGCCTAAACAGCCACAATTTAATCTATTGCAATCTCAAAGTGGGACACAGTCCTGGTGACATCAAAAAAGGCTTGATGGATGATATGTGTTTTGCATGCTTGCTTTTTTTCCTTCCTTCCTT
>QLTV01004083.1:1094624-1132624 GCA_003457575.1 Thermophis baileyi | reverse complement strand
TCCCGTCTGTCTCTCTTATTTATGTAACTTATTTTCTGGTACTCTCTATAACTATAATCATCATTCTTAGTAATAAATTACACCAACTGCCCCTTTTTTTCAGCTTGGCCATTGCCTGATTGAATCCTGAAACCTGTTTTATTTTTGTAGGATCCTATTCTGCAGTAATTATAAAAATAGTACATTCTGTATACCATAAAATAGCATATTTGTCTTCATTTGTGTCTCATTATTGCTGGTGGTATGCCCCATTGTAGAACTACATATGAAAAAGAAGTCAAAACTTTTGTATGGATCAAATTTATATTTATGGAAGAATGAGTGCATCTGGAATATCCTGTGGATATTCCTTATAAGTATTAAGGTTTACATGATTTAGCAGATTGGAGAGAATAAAATTAATGTTTGTTGTTTGAATTTTTTTTAATCATTTAGGATTCATTCATGTAATGAATAACTTTACCTTTATGGTTAATTCCATTCTGAGGGTAGAAAGAGCACAATCTCATATAGGAAAAATGAAAACAAAATTATCCTTTATTAAAATTTACAACGGAGGAACTTCCTCAATTAGTGTGGTTGTATTTTTAATAAAAATAGTGACATTTTCACTGTTTTTCTCAAAATACAGCCACACTAATTTTTTATTTGAGCCATGTACAGAGGTGGAGCTACCCAAGGTACTTACTTAGTTCATCTTCTGCACAATACACATATGTTCAAACTATCGATCCTAATCTACAAAAGCTAAAGTTGATTGGTAAATCTCGGCAGAGAATGGTGAAATGGCAAAGAAAATTGAAAGGAAAGAAAGGTTGAATTGTAGTTACAAACTGCTAACCTATGGCTGGGACTCTAATGTATGTTGATGGTTCAAGCTACACTGCTTTTTCTGGGATATTTTAGTATTATGATACTGAAAAAATATGGATGAATTGATTTAGGTCTTTTGATCAATAAAAGAGAAATGTCATCCACATGAGGAGATATGTTGCTTTTCTCTAGCTCATTTAAAAAGCTTTTCAACTCTAGACTTCTAATCTCCAAAGGTTCCTATTATGATAAATCTACTATGGGCAGCAGTACTGTAATTGCAGCAATGATTTCTCAGTAATTCTTTGCTCATTTACTTGGAAGTAAGTCCCTTTGAACTCTTGTGAAGTTAATTTTGAAGTAGACATATTTAGCATTGCATTGTAAATTCTGGAAGTAAAAAACAGACATATGATTTCTCATAATAATGGTTTGCATACTAAAAGAGTGATGGCTTAAAATCAATTACTATACTCTAAAGCAGTGGTTCTCAACCTTCCTAATGCCGCGACCCCCGCCCCACCGCCTCGACCCCTGCCCCGTCCCACGCATGCGCGTTGCCAGGCGAGAAGCAATGAGGTGACAAAGGGGGTGTGGCACCAAGATGGCGGGCTAGCGCGCGTGGCCCTTTCGTCAGCACCTACGCATTCGAGGGCCGCCCGTGCATCGCACCGTCCCTGGGTACTCGTATGTGGACGGATAGAGGAGCAGTGTCTCGGTTCCTAAGACCATCGGAAATATGTGTTTTCCGATGGTCTTAGGCGACCCTTGTGAAAGGGGTCGCGACCCACAGGTTGAGAACTGCTGCTCTAAAGAGAGGCCAAAATACAAAAACAGGGTCCTAAGACTTTATTTAGGATCTTATTTTACCTGATGTTATGTTATCACTCATGGTTTAAAATAAACTGGAAAATTCCCTTGGCTGTTATGTTCCCTCCATATTGAACTGCATAGACTTTTTTCAAAGTAGAACAGTTGATCCTCTTTTTAAAGTTCTTCCCAGCTTATTGTAGGCAAGTATTCATTAGAATGAAATATAAGAGGACAGTTGAATTTGGGGGGGGGGGAAACAATGCAGCCTTCAATAAGATATGAGATTGTCTATTCCTTGTAAAAAAAACAAAAACATTGCCAGGTATTTAAAACATTCATGGCAAAAACATAGGGTGCAAAACACCCTGTTTTCCCATATGTTCATTCATAAAATTTTGACTCAACTTCTACTCTTTTGTTTGTTTTTAAATGGATAGGGAACATAGAAGAACAATGCAGGAAGGGGCAGGAAGGAGAAAAGGAAGTTAATTTAAAAAGAAGTTAATTTAAAAGGAAGGAGAAAAGGAAGTTAAGGAGGAGAAAACTGGTTGCTGGTTGAGAAATGTACAGCCTAATTGTGTTCATCAAAATGTTTGTTTTGATTGCTCCTAAGAATTGCTAAAAGGATGTCCTTAGCTCCCAGGAACAGAGCCAGCTAGGATCTCTTTTGAGTATCCTCCTACGATACTTAGCAACTGATGGATCTGAGGATTTGTTGTTGGAGTTGGAAGAGGTGCAACATCTGCTAATGCTGACAGTATTAACTTGAGCCTGTGCTCTATTCCTGGATCACTTGCTGAGAATTAATACCTTGCACAAGTGAGATATAGAGATAGGGCCCAGTAGGCTCCAATAGAAATAAAGATGAGACTATCCTTCTCTTGCTTCCTTATTTTTGCTGCTGCATGCCTGGGTGTTTTTCTCACTCACTTTCATGTGTCTGTGCAGGTTTTCAGGCAGCATCACAGACATGGTTTGCCATTGCCTTCTTCCAATCCAAATTAAAGCCCTGGTTCTCCCTGAAAGTCTTCCCTCCACGTACTAATCAGGCCTACTTAGCTTCTGGCTCAAACAACATTGACCAGGGTCTGATACCTGCTAATGATGCAGTTTTCATATACTCACCTGTACAAAGATTGCTAAAACACTGATCTGTTGAACAAAGATCAGGATGCAGCCCGGACATTGCCAATGTTAGTTCTCTGATTTTTCCATGCGCTACACATTATAATGACATAAATGGCATATTTAATGTTTCTTTGCCAGGGATGTATACAGTTCCCTCAAATAGAGGTTAGCTGCATCCCAAGGAGTCACTGTATGAGCAGCCATGAAGGAATGCTGGAGAAAAGAAGTTGGGTATTGAAAGGCAGCAACTAGAGCAGATTTCAATAATATCCATAGTGATCAAATATCTTCTTTTTTCCCCTACCCTGGCTCCTAATTGTTTGCTCGTAGCTACTTTTGATTGCTTCTGCCCGACTTTCGTTCATAGCTCTGTGTCTGCTCATGGATCATGTACTGCCATATCAATTGTATAACACATCATATGTACGTCTTATAAATTCAATAATAGTAGTTAACTTATGGGAATCCCATGTACAGGACACAGTATTTACCTTCTGCCTATGTTTCCCCTTAGTTGACTACTTATCGTACAAGAACTAATATATAGTTTGCATGACTAGTAGCTATCATACTAGTAGCTTAGTAATATCATCTGTGAATTTATTGAATACTTTTTAAAAAATAATCCGTGTTGGTAGCAATCTCTACAATTTGTGGTATAGAATAGTTCTTCTAGATAGTTATTGTTTTAAAATTTGATTTAGAACTGTCCACATTCTAAATAGTTAGCTTGATTCTAATCACTAAATATTTATTAATGCATTGTTATTCCATTTTTTTAAAGTATTGATTGTTGTAGTTATTCATGGCTTGATGAATAATAAGGACTAAAGTTTGTATGAGTTGGCATTCAGTGTACTTTTTTTCCTCACTTGTTCAGAGATAACTGGTTTAAATCAATTTTGTGCTAGACCACACCACACTAGATTATATATTCATAATTTTTAAAGGAAAAAATACATACCGGTAGAAAATGCCTTTAGAATCTTTACTGTGCATACGTATTGTTATTAAATACTTGTTTTCTCTTACAAAAATACACACAGTCATATCTCTGGAATAATACCGTACTTCTGGAGATGAAAAGTATTTATTTCAATGATTGGTGACTAGTAAACCACTACACTTTTTTTCAAAAGCATCTCACACTTTTATGGTATTTGTGTGTTAATTTTTTGTATCTATAGAATAAACTAGCACTTTACTGTATAGTGTTGTTTTTAATGAACAGTATTTGAATTTTTGCTGTAACCATTATGCTGAAAAAATATTATGTAATAAGCTAGAAAAGAAATTTCATGTGAACAACAATATCCTTAAATAGAGACAACACTTAGATTCTACATATTTGGATGCCATTAAAACTATTTTAATTACTTTCATAATCCATCTGCTTAAATTCCTTCCTTCCTTCCTTCCTTCCTTCCTTCCTTCCTTCCTTCCTTCTTTCTTTCTTTCTTTCTTTCTTTCTTTCTTTCTTTCTTTCTTTCTGTTTCTTTCTTTCTGTTTTTCAGCACAATATAACAACCTTTTTATCTGTGAAATCTTTTAGCTCTACTCCCAGCAGAATACATAAAACATAGCTATTCTGCACCAGGGTGGGTGCAAAGGGAAAAGCAGGTAAAACAGTGTTTGAAGGGGGAATCTATTTAGACAAAGGGAAAAGCAGGTAAAACAGTGTTTGAAGGGGGAATCTATTTAGACATCGTGAATTTTATATCCAGCTGACTTCAAAATGCTTTATGCTTTGGTAGAATTGACAAGTAAAATGTTTAATTCCAAACTCAGTGCGTTCCAAGCCTCTATAACAGTGATGGCTAACATTTTCCAGACCGAGTGCCCAAAGCGCGCACGTGCGCCCCGAACCCCCAAAATGCAATGCATGCACGGCCCCCTGCAGGCACCCCGTGCATGTGCACATGGCCCCCTGCAGGTGCTCCACCCCCGCGCATGCACGCATGGCCCCTCCACACATGCCATGCCCCCCGCGCATGCACGGCAGAGACCCGACAACCAGCTGGCCAGCGGGAGGCGTGCGCACATGCGTGGCAGAGCGGGACTGAGGCAATGGCTCACGTGCCCACAGAGAGGGCGCTGCGTGCCACCTGTGGCACGCATGCCATAAGTTCGCCATCACGGCTCTATAATAACCACCTTTTCTCAATATCAGGAAAATAAGGAAGAGTGCCCACTTTATGCCTTCTCTCCCAAACAGCTGTGGAGATCCTATGCATTCCCAGCTCATCCTGAGACACTCTGAACTTCCACATTTTCACTCTGTATTATGTAGCAATGTAAAAAGAAAAACAAATGTCCTGATATATATATTCGATTGTTGAAACATTCACAAGTACTGTTACCGAATGCTAAAATGTTGAGTGAAACAAAATGAAACAAATGTTGGCACCAGCCCACTTCTTGGAAAAGGGTGTTTGATAATTGAGTGTCATAGCTACTAAAGCGCTCTCTCTTGTCGCATGTAATCCCAAGGAAGCATGGTGAGAGACCGGAAATCCCTGTGAAACTTTATCTTATGAGACAGAGAGAGACAACAATATTCTACAATATTTACATTATACTAGAAAGAGAAATTGAGTGTAGTTAGTCCGAAACAATAAAATTAAAGCAAGCAGTATTTTTGAATGATAGTTCTAAAAGATAACAAAAGATCATGACAGCCTAAGAAACATCTGCCTAGGAATTCTAATTCTTGTTTTTATTGTTTCTAACCTAAAAATACCATGAAAAAGAAGACAACATGAGAGCAGCAAAATAGCCAGAAAATGGAATGGGTGTTTTTTTCTCATTAAATAAACTCTGTTTTTAATACATAAGATGAACTGCTTTTGAATTGATTTTTTAAAAATATTGCTACAAAATCAGTTTTGGGCTCTTGTGATATTTCAAAAATTAAAATGCAGGTATTTAAAAAAATACAGCCCTCCCTCCCTCCCCCCTTTGTAAGTTTCTTTAAAACTGACTTGATTGTGTTTTTAGTGCCCAAATTTAGGGGCACTAAAATTACTATATTAAATTATATAAAAATATTAAGTTATAAAAATGTAATATAGCCAAATGTTAGTTTTTAATTCACTGCAAAGTCATCGGGATGGAATAATTTAATGTATTCCATAAGTTTCTTCATGATTTCCTTTGACATAAAGACCTTGGAACATAGGACAAATCTTAATTAAAAAAAGTTTAAATCACAGTGTAAAATGTTGATTTTCTGAGCCAGTACTGCTGCTGTTTTTAGTTTGTTTTTAATTCTCGAAAAGCATATTAAAATTAACTTTTTCCCCATTTGCCTAATGTGTATATAACTAAACTTCCTTCCTACTGTGAGACAGTTTCATTTATTGCTATTCGCAAACAGCTTTAAAAAGATGCATTGTGGATTGGACCAGAAGCTCCTTGAACAGTTTCTTTTAAAATAACACTACATACGTTAAGCTCAATTACACATCCAAACAGCCACAGCACACTTTTGGTAATTTATTCATTGATTTAACATAGTACCCAGAAGAGTCATGCCTGCTGCCAATTTTGTAATATATTATGTTTTAAATATACTCATGCTCAGCCATGCACGCCATTAAGGTGTGCATAAACCTGTGTTTTTCTCTCTTGACAGCTATAAATGTTTGTTATTATTACACAAAACATATGTTCATGTTGTTTTTGTCTAAATTATTCTATCTGGGGCTATAAAGTTTTAATGTTATTAGTTGCCCTTAGAATTTTAATGTTTCACTGCTGTAACCTTCTTAGGATTTCCTTACAATTAAGTAGGAACTACTTCCGTACAGCCTGAAAGAATTTATTTTACCCCAATAGTTTTAGTTTAAGAAAGTTTTTTATATATATAGCAGAGTTTATTCAGTGGCATTTTATATAAGAAAACCTCTCAGGCGTTATTTTCTAGTTGGCCTTGTGTAACTTCGATAATTTTTCCTCATTTCCCTATTTGTCAGAGTGAGAAAAAAAATAGCTGCAGCCATTTTGAATAGCTTATTCTAAAAAATCAATTGCAAAACTTAATTCTGAGAAAGTGGATCAACATTGACTATGTCAAAACATTTTCTTTCCATTGACAAGGCCCTACAAATTTATTTTTGAGCATTGTTGTGCACTCCAAAACAATACTGTGATAATAGAATAATAAAGAGTGGCTTTGCAATAATCATTTTGGTCTATTTTCATAGAAACCTAATTTTCATTACATCAAAAAAATCTTCTGAAAATGGCACAGTATCAAGTACTGTATAAGAACGTTTTGTACATCATTAAATGTTTTTCTTCTTCTGTATATAGTCTAACATTTAACTTGAGTTTAATTCATCTGCCTAACTCAGAGTTTATCCAGTGAATATCCCAAAGATGCTTTTTCAAAAGGCAATGGAACTTTCTTTGTTTTTTCCTTGAAGTCATTTCACTTCTCATCCAAGAAACTTCTTCAGTTCTGACTGAATGGTGGAGAAAGGATTGCAGTTATCTGGTCATTAACAGTCTTTCTGAGAGTCACTGAGGCCACTTGGAGGTTTATCTGTACCCTCAGGTCATCTGAATAATGTAAATGGTTGAGGAACCTTCTTGGAACTGCTGAAAGGACTGTGTTGTAAACAGGAGATAGGTAGTGTCACATCCCTCCCCGTCTGTCGAGAGAAGGCTGTTCAGTTTATTGAAAACCATAGCATCTCTTTAAAGTATAATAACTGATTTTAAGTCAATTTAATCTCTGAAATATGTTCCCTAGTTTGTTTATCTCTTAACCTGAGAGATTTATATGGCAAGAAAAACTCCTGGTATTCGATTCTGCTTCTTGAGGCAGAAACAAGCTAGGAATCCCTTTTGGATATCATGCTAAACAAACTGGGTTAAATTATTTCCATTTGACAGAAGAAACAAAACAAGAGCAATGAAATAGCACATATCAGTCCACTTCTTTTTCACCATAAAATGAACTTTTAAAGAATTGTCAGCTAAATATTATAGGTAAACTGATCTACAATTTGTTTCTTTTCCTCAAAATGTGGTGATTGGACTTTCCAAATATTTTTTATTGAGACCCTCATACTAACACATTTAACACTGTCTAATTTACTGCCATTTTTTATATGATGAAAGTACCCAGCAGACAAAAATTTCTTAGCATTGCTCTCTAGGAACTGAGGTTATAAGATTATACATCTATAATGCTACATCTGTTACTATGTTAGATAACAAAAATACCATGTAATGCTGATAAATGTGATTAAATAATCAACTCAAAATAATTAAATACTGCTAAATAATTCAGTCTGCTTGAAAAAAAGTTGCCACATAAAATTGCAATGCAATCATCCACATTTGTGATGTACAAACCAAGTAATGGACATAAAATTACACACACTTCTTAAAAATGAGTAGATCTTTATTATAATGTAATCTTAGACATATTTTCAAAACTGTTATTAACATAGATTAACTGTTTTTCATAGCTATTGAACATCTATTAAAATGAGGTGTGGTAATTGAATCAGCGAATAAGGGCTAGTGAAAAAGCAAATCATGTACTTTCTAAAAAAGAAAAATGGTAATCTAATTACTAATTCATCTATCTGTATTCAATGACTCATCTCATAATTACAGATATGTATTTTTAAATGCTAGTTATATTTTTTGTGGCAACTGGGAGAGAAGATTTTACATGTGTGCATTATTTTATACAGATTTTGCAAGCATTAAAAGTCCTAGTTATTCCTAGCATGCTTGCTTCTGAATTACTTGACTCTTTGTGGCTTAGACCCATTTGCTACAAGAGAGAGAGAACTGCTGTTTTTGTCCTTGACAGTTTCCACTCAAGAGGAGAAATGGCAGAGAATATTGAAAATGTTGAAGCTCATTCAGAACCAAATTTGGATATCAGACTAAAATATTGCTGACACTTTCTAAACAGCGGAGAAATATATTTTGTCTTAATTTCAAGAATGGCAATCTATGGCTGAAATCTATACCTATATGTATATCTATATGTCTCTCTCTCTCTCTCTCTCTCCATACACCTATCCATATATCTATATCTATCTATATCTGTATCTCTATTTCTATATATCCATATCTGTATCTAGTCTATATCTATCTACATCTTTACTACATCTATATTTATATCCATATTTATATCATCTATATCTATAAATATACACTTGCAGTTGAAACAGACTATACCAAGAAACCCCTTTAGCAATTAAAAAATTCCATCAGGCCATTATTAAGCAACTTAAAACTTCTCTGGTTGCAGAGAAAGGACTTAATTCTTTTCTGCAAAACAGAGCCAATGGTTGCTATTCATAAATCTTGCTTGAGTACAATAAACATATATCAAATATATTAAATTCCTGCTTACACTTTCTCTCCTTTTCTGCATTTTTTTGTTGTTATCATAAACTTGATGTGTACCCTGTTCTAGCTCTTTTAGAATGCTTTTTAAAGCAATATATATCTTTCAAAATGGGAAGGCAAGATGCACATTTTAAATGATAGTATGCTAAGAGTGTTATTTAAAATACCAAGCACTGAAAAATCAAACACAAACTAGGACTTATAATTAAGAATGCAACAAATGGAATGTTCGTGGTTAGGAAGAACTTTCTAATTGTAAGAGCACTTTGACAGTAGAACCAATTATTGAAGGAGTTGAAGACAAGGCTAGAAAGCCATTTATTTTGGATGCTTTGATCTGGATTCCTGTGCAGGGAGTGGGATTTGTGTTCAGTGGCCCTTTCAACTTAAATTCAACTTCTGTATATTAAATAGAAATATATTTTATATATATTTCTATTTTATATATTATGTATTTCCAGATGAAATGTGTATTATATCCAGCAATGGCCATTAATATGGGGAAACAGATTTTCATACATTTTTTTGTATTGCAAATTTTTCTTGCATAAAGCCACTAAAACATAAAGCCACTGTTTATCTGGATGGGAAACTGCATAGGTTTTCCTCTGTAAATACAGGAAGTTGTTTTTACAACAAGATTGATAGCCCACAAGAGAAAGGAGGAGAGAATGAGATCTCTACACACGTTCAGAAACTTGGTAATTTATCAAGATCTCTTTCTTTTAAGAAATATGAGCTTGAATGGGATATGAAAACTTGAGCAGTTTGAGATTTTGGACACTGTGTTTGTGTGCGCACATTTGTGTGTATCGTGTGCTCTTAGCAGCGCCTTATTCCATTTGGAAAATAAACCTGCAATTGCTGCAATTTGTCAGTGTTTTTGCATGTAATTATTTAATTGCTTGTATTTTCTGTTGTAGCATGCAAATAAGAAATCTCACCATTCTGTTACTGCTACTACCAAAAATTAATACTCTAAAGGTGCTAGGAGGCATTATTTTCACTTCAGTTTGGCTCTGGGATTGTAAAGTCCCCCCTCAAAAAAAACCACCTAAGAGTACACAAGGCAAGCTACAATGTGAAATTATAAAAATTTGCATCATTTATTCATGACACACACCCATACGTTCAAATGATTATTCTTGAACAAATTGTACAACTTAGTATCATATATTACAGCTCAGTAAAGGAACTGACCTTTTAAAAAAGTTATTAAAGCCCGTATCTTATGCATTGTGCTGTTGAAATATGATATGTAGGTATGTATTACATTACATATTTATTGTACCTATTACTTCTCTTTTAGGGGTTGCACAATTTCATGAATTTTATCTTCTGTTCCCCAAATCACATGAAACCTTTTTGATTGTTATGACAGTGCAAAATACCTATGAATATTTTATCTTAAATCAATCTTTTTATCTTAACAGATATATTTAATTTATGAACTTTTTTCTGGTGCAAAGAAGATACCAAGAGAAAGCAGATTTTTGTTATTTAGATATTCCATATTATTATTAAAATATTATACATCATAACACAATGAAACTGATTTTTCGAGATTCTGGTTTTGATAGAATAATGGTAAAATGCATTAATTCTCTTACGGGCATAAACAACTGTCTCTCAATTTAGGTTTGGGGTTTTTTTTACTTTTAAAAGATGGATTTTATTCAGAGAATTGGAGTAGCTTATTGTATGATTATGACTTCTGGATAATTGTAATGTCTACTTAATTATGAAGATTAATAGCAATAGCAATAGCACTTAGACTTATATACTACTTCATAGTGCTTTACAGCACTCTCTAAGTGGTTTACAGAATCAGCATATTGCTCCCAACAATTTGAATCCTCATTTTAATGACCTCAGAAGGATGGAAGGCTGAGTCAACCTTGAGCCGATCAGGATCGAACTGCTGGCAGTTGGCAGAGTTAGCCTGCAATAGTGCATTCTAACCACTGTGCCACCATGGCTCTTAAGCATGTTTTGCAACTGTCATGTCTAGCTCGTTTTTCCAGAGTTATCTCCTTGGGTCTCTACAATCATTTAGATTGAGCTATGGACTAACCGCTAGTGTGGTTTCAGGAAATCCTATAGTATAGGCCAGTAAGTTGAATAAGAAGTAAACCATAACCCTGGCTCAGTTCATCTGGATAGAATAGCTTCTATTTAAAATTACCATAGTAACTAGCAGACATAGTGCTCTGAACAATATGTACATTGGCCAACTATCTTGTCTTATTATAGCCTGCTTTTCCTGTAAGAGCTCAATGATCTTTCTTTATAACCTGTAGCATGAGGGCTGTTCTGCACTGTCCTGTCCAGATGTCCCATCATCTGCATAGGCAGACAACTATTTTTGGAAGGCAGCAGTACATAACATTGCCCCGCTCAGCATTAAAGTAATCCAATACCACATTTTTTCATCTCTACTTCTGTTTGATATTATATTCTCTTGAGTGTTCCCGTCTGTCTTAGCATTTTGTGTCAGTTTGTTACAGGCTAACCCTAATAGTTCTTCTTTAGCTATTTTGCAGAGGAAGGACCTTTCCTTTGATGGCATCAATGGCATCTAATAGCTCTTTTTAACCATACTGCTGAAATGGCACAATGGCTATGACCTTTACCTTGCATATAGAAGGGTTTCCCCCCCCCTCTTTTTCTTGATCCAGCTACTTTTTTTCTCTCTAGACCTTTTTTTCTAGATAAATTCAGTGGTGCACTATTTCACTGTTTTTTCAGTCATCTGAGACAGAAGGATTTCACTCACAGCTCCAAGTTAGCCCACATATCATTTGATCTATTTGGAAGCCAAAAATGTCTGGAAAAATAGTGAAAACAGTCTATGACTAGAGTTATTTTAAAAAAAATTGAAATAAAGAACAGAGAAAGGGGAAAAATAATAAGAACTTACTACTAGAGAGTATTATAGCCATTTTGCTATTAGAGGATGGATTAGAGATTGGATCTAAAAGATATTACAAACAAATAGAGCAGTAGGAAAGATTTTTCAAAAGTTGCCTATTGTGCTTGCATGTATATGAATTGTGAGTTTTATATAAATACTGTATACTGAATTTTATTATGTTTGTGTTTGTCTGGGATGTTCCCCTACATGGTACAACTGTTTGTTTATTTAGTGTATCAGGGAATTAATAAGCATTTCAGATTTGATAGGAAAGGAGTGGCATATAAACCCAAGTAAATAAAATCATCATCATCATCATCATCATCATCATCATCATCATCATCATCATCATCATCATCCATTTAAATGATCTGCAGATGGAGTATCTCCATTCAACCAACTATAGCAGTGATGGCGAACCTTTTAGACACCGAGTGCCCAAACTGCATGCACGAATGCCCAAACTAAAAGGTGTGTGCGCGCGCAAATGTGCGCACATGCATGTACGGACATGCGTGCATGTACAGCAGAGACCCAAAGACCAGCTGGCCAGTGGGAGGCAGGGCATCCCAACACCGGCAGCATGGCAAGAGGTCAAATCTTTTTCCTTCGTGAGCTTCTGTTTCATCGTTTGCAGGGAAACAGAAGCTCACGAAAGAAACGCCATGGAGATCTGACCTGGGGCGACAGTGCGCATGCCAGCAGAGAGGTCTCTGCGTGCCACCTCTGGCACATGTGCCATAGGTTCACAATCATGGAACTATAGCTTAAGCAGATGTTGTCCCTGTTCCTCAAAAAGGGTTACTTGCCCAAAACCTCCTCTATTCACCCAACAACTTATGCACAGCTCTTGAGCAGGATAGAGTTTTTTTGCTGTAAAAGATGCAGATCTTATAGGCGGTAATATTAATTTTAGAAGAAAATCAACATTGTCCATACTAACCTGAAATCTTTTTCATTTCCTATGCTTTTTCATTTCACATTTAAAAATTAATTGAGTGGGGGAATAAGAATTCTATCATCTAGTTTGTTTATCCTAATCAGGATTATCTTATTCTAATCAACAATCTTTGATTCAGTTTTAATGATATTTCATTAGCTTCTTACAACTACCTTTCCTGTCTAGATCTAATTATATTTAATGGAATGTATCTCAACTCACAATATTAAATCATGGTAAAGACTATTTTTAAAATTATCACAGAGCCTTGGATAGGAGTTGAGGAAAGGAATAACCCCTTTTCCTCCTTCAAGGACCAAAGGACTTAATAGACTGATGTAGCAGCATCAAGTAGTTGGAAATACTGATAAATTATTCTATCTCCCATGTGAAATTTAGCTCAAGTAATTACTCACTTTATATTTCCTGCACATTAGAATTAAAAAGATATTTTGACTTGAAATGCAGTACAGTATGACATTAACTGTTAAAAGCTGAATTTTTCTGGGTTTATGCCTTTTTTCTGAATTGTATAGCTTTAAAACATCCTCCTAAAACAATAGAATAGATCTGTGTTGCATTTATAATGCAGTGTTGTGCAAGGCAACAGGCAAAACACAACAAATTGTAGGCAAAAGCAGGGAGAAAGAAACAACTACAGCAGGCAAGACTTTATATTATGTCGCTTTATTTAACAATATATTTAAAGACATATCTATATCATCTCTATTTCTGTCTTTATCTATATCTCTATACATGCATGCATATAAATAGATGTGAAAACTGATAATATTTACAAATATAACAGTGAAGTTTACAGATGATTTCATCAGAAGATTAATAAATCATAAATGACAAAATCTCATGTTATTTTAATTATTGTTATCTAGTCATATTTTGTTTTCTCTATTACAATTAGATAATCAAATTCATTTTAAAGTAATTTCAATATTTTGCTTAAATCCTCAGTAAGGATGAACTATAATTATTTTGTTTTTGAAAAGCCATATTTTTTCAACTTTGGCAGCAGAATGTTTTTATTTTTCAGTATGGTTATACAAAGAAGCTGCTTCTATGCATTTAAATGTCTTTCATGTGTAATCTTAAAAAACTGAAATGGCTATTCAAGGAACTTCTACCATACAGGCTGTTGGTTGATGCTACTATATTAAAACGCTGTTTGACTAATACCCTAACTCAGAGGGTTTGGGAGAGAATTGTTGAAAATTTAATGTGATTTTATACATTTATACATATATTTATTATTTCATTTTAATGTTGCAACCTTATGGGAAGATGGGCGGCAGACAAATTTAATAAATAAATAAAATTTTGTATTAAAATAAATCTGTAGGGTAGAATTTTGTGCCCTCGCATCTCTACAGTGACCTCTGCTTTTAAACTGGATTTTTCAAATATCATTGAAATATTAAAATGAAATCTGAGTGTAACATAATGTTTTAAAATCTGAGCATACCTATCAAAATGCAGATCAGTCAGGGTTTCCTTTAAGACAGCAGTATACAATGTTTTCTACACAGTAGGCTGTTCTTAGGCCTGAAGGTTGAGATCACGATAGGAAATTGAATGTAATTTGATTTCATTTATATTTACATTTAATTAAGGTTAAAAATATCATCCACCTGCCATTTAAAAAATACAATATGATAACAACATTTGAGGTCTCTGAGTATCGCACCTAATATTTTCAATGGCCATAGTTAGCTTTTGAAGCTAAGATGGTTCACCACCCGAACCGGTAGCGACCTGCTGGTGACATCACAATGACATCACGGATCCGGTTTGGTCAGTGCCGGTCCGTGGACGCCGCCATCTTTTTTTAAAAAAAATTTTTATTTATTTTTTTTGAATTTTTTTGGGGGGGGGATTTTTTCAGGTTTTTTTTTCTTCTGCGCATGCGCAGAAGCCGAGTTTACAGCACTGCGCATGTGTCGCCATCTTGTTTTTGGCTTTTTTGGGGGGGATTTTTTTTATTTTTATTTTTTGCATTGCCCATGCGTGCATGTGCGAAGCACTCGCGCGCACCCACGAGGCGCACCCACGCAGCGCGGGAGGAAGCGAACCGGCAGCGAGGTAAGTTAGACCCCACCCCTGTCTCCAACACAGAGGCATGAATGAAGTTGTTGTTAACAGTTCACATAACCACATAATTTGTAAAGATTGTGTGAATGATTCTGAAGTTGATTCCCAGAAAAGACTTGCAAATGACATTGTTGTGTTAAAAATTCAATGTGTGTTCCCCTGAGTTGTAAAATACTTCTTTTGACGGCTTTGCACAGTATTGTTATTGTACAGCTACAAAGTCAATCACATTCTTAAATCTATCTACTGAAATCTATTTGCACTATCACCAATGAGTTAAATCAATTCTTCTATATAAAAGAATTAACTAGGAGGAAGAATATTTAGCTGATGATAAGTGCAATGATCATAATATGATAGCCATCCTTTATATGTATATTATACCACAATATTTAAATTGATAATCAGACAGAATGTATTTTTCTTTTATCTGATAGAAAAATACTTATGCCCAGGAACAATTTAATATTGCCTGTCAGTCGATAGAAATCCCTGAGAAAATGGGTTTCCCACTGTGGGAAAAGGGGAAATCCCACTGTGTTGGCCTTGTTTTCAAGTAACTCATTTTGCATGTTGGCTTTGTAGGTACCAAGAGCTCAAATGTCTTGTCTTTTCTTTCTTTCTTTCTTTCTTTCTTTCTTTCTTTCTTTCTTTCTTTCTTTCTTTCTTTCTTTCTTTCTTTCTTTCTTTCTTTCTTTCTTTCTCTCTCTCTCTCTCTCTCTCTCCCTCCCTCCCTCCCTCCCTTCTTTCTTTCTTTTCTTTCTTCCTTCCTTTCTTTCTTTCTTTCTCCCCCCCCCCCAAATAAAATATTACTCATAATAAAAGGCTCACAGAAAAACAAAACAAAAACCTTTCTTTCTTTCTTTCTTTCTTTCTTTCTTTCTTTCTTTCTTTCTTTCTTTCTTTCTTTCTTTCTTTCTTTCTTTCTTTCTTTCTTTCTTTCTTTCTTTCATCAGAACAGATTCATAGCATGATCTGCAATGTAGTTTTCTGTCCCCTCCCTCTCCTCATTCAGCCCAAAGAAACATCTTCTGAATCTTCAGACCCTAATAAAATGTACCTTTTCTACTACTTTTTCCTACATAGACTGATAAATTAGCAGAAATATTTAATTTCACAAATTTTGCCTGTTTCCAATTTAATATAAATCCAGGCAGCAAATATGCACATAGGCCGCATAATCTGAGGTTTTAAAATGATGTTCCTAAATAGTAACAAGGATCTGCTTAGTAGCAAACTGATATACTTTCGTTGTTATAGCAACTAATTAGTGTATATACCTGCTCAGAAAATAATTTTGGACCTTATGAACATTTGAAAATTCCTAGCCTATTCACCACTCCATTTTCCCCCATCTATTGCCTTGAGGAAACCACTTTTCCTTGTCGTGTCAGAAAAATAGACATGACATGACTAAAAGGAAAAGAGATAGATTTGAATTATTTTAATGTCAATATTGAACATGCAAAATCCCGTCAAGGTTTTTCGAATGATTGATCGGAAAACATAGACATTTCTATTCACTTTGGGAGACACGTCTTTAGCAATACAAAGAGTTTTCCAGGAAATCAGAGTGCAGGAAATCCATAATTTCTAGACAGAAATTCAGAATAGCCTTCTATATTTTCCTCTACCGTTTTTCAATTCTTCCCCTTCTGCTGAAATATCTGCTGAAAGTATCTATGACTATATAAACCAGATTTGCTCCTCTGCTAGATATGAATCCTACAAGCCTCATGCATGCTATTTAAAGCAATGCTTTGTTTGATAAGCAAAGGAGTTATAGCATCCTAGTGAAACAAAAAAAAATGGTTCTGGAGTTAAGAAATAAACTCAAAATCCATTGATGGTATTATCTGTGGTATGGAATGTTTGAAAGCATATTTGCATAGTGATCCTATTTAAAAATGTTTCTTTTAGCTAGAGGAACTTTACTGTTGAAAGGTCAGGCAGAGTCAATATCATCCTGCTTCAATGTGAATGAAGAAAATAATGAGATCATAAAAAGCTGTTAATAATTTTTAGCCATAAAAGATGAATACATTATTGGAGGAGGTTTTCACGTAATGGCAACATCTGGCAAACTCTGGAGAAAATGCCATATTTTATTTCAAGCCTTCTCAAAGCCTGCGAGTATTCTATGTAACTTCTTGCCTGCCCCCATTCCCAATTTTCAGAAACTCGAAAGCTTGGATACAAAAATTTTGGCTTCCAGAGCTCGGTTGGCATGTGGCAACCAAGAAGGGAGGTTTAGAGTATTCTTCCCAGTGAGAGAAATTACTATATCATTATTGGTATCGTTTTGAGTGGTTGGAGGAATTATTTTGGAGAACACAGGGCTTAAGAATCTCAGCAGTCCTCACACACACACATGTACCCATTGGAATAGCATCTGCAGATATCAAAGTTCCTGCAAACAGATTGGAAAGGTTTCTTTTTATATAACGTTCCTTGCTGTTGGGTGGCATTTATTCTGGCTCCTCAGCTAGATAAGGAGTTACTGTTGCTGAAATGATAACATTTTTAGAAGTAATCATATTTATTTGGATAATGGTTTTCAGGAGGCCATTCATGAATATGCCATCTTGTGGCCATTGAGATTTGATGAATTATTTTCTTTTTCTTTTTAAAGTATGGGCTTTAAATTATAGATCCCATGCTAAGCGTTCCTTTAGGCAAGCATAAAACCCGGTTTGTCAATAACGCAACAGATATTTCTAGAGGAAGGCTTTCTAAGGTAATTCTGATATATCAGACTGAATCCTAGCTAATGATGAGTTAATTAACTTTAATTGGTTGCATTTAGTTGAAAAGAAGAGTGACAAAGATATTTGAGTAAGCAACAATCTGAAACCCATTCAAGGGAATCTGAATTTTTATGAAAAGATTTTCCTGGACAAAACTTCATCATAATGCAATTAAACATTTTAAAGTGTTTCTATCATATTAAATTACTTCTGGAGTTTCTAATGTTTCCAGGTTCATTACGAAGTAAAATATTATAGAGTTTTACACGATTTTCAGTTTTTGTCATTAGATACCACAATAGCTATCACGGATGCTTGAGATGTCATGTTGATTGTGATTTCCCTTAAGATTTCAAAAAACAAGATTTCAGATTGAATTCTATCAAGAAAAACAAGGCAATCAAGCAAGTCCTTGATTAAAATGAACAGTGAAGCTGTTAATCTTATGTAAAACTCAAGAAACACTGTTGACTTACTAGATTTTATAAATACCTTTTATACATCATGAGTGGGTAACCTTTTTGCTCCTTTGGTCACTGTATGATAAATAAGGAAGGCTAGGGTGTCAACCTGCACATACATTTCCACATACGGTATATAGCCTTCTCCCACTCCCTGATCACTGTACCAGCCAGCTAGGAAAAAGTGAGAACTTCACAAAGGAATGGTTGTTGTTTTTATTGCATGCCTATTCCTTTTTCCTTGTCCATCTGGTTGGCAGTGGGTACAGCGAAGAGCATACTATTGCTTCCTTGCACTTTAATTACAATATCTATGCCTTCTGTTGAGGACCTGTATACTGCATAGATCAGAAAGAAGGCTGAAAAAATATCTACAAACCCCTCACATCCGGGACATAAACTGTTTAAACGCCTTCCCTTGGGACCCTACTACAAGGCATTGCATGCTGAAACAACTAGACACAAAGGCAGTATTTTCCCTTGTGCCATCACTCTGTTGAACACCTAATTCACACAATACTGTCTTATGTCTAAGTATTTTTACCCATGTAATATGACTGTATTACTATTATCCTTCTCACCTTTTCTACTACCTTCTCTTATCAGTATCAGTATCATTATTATGATTATTATTACTTTGTTGTTTTGTATGTACACTGAGAGCTTATGCACCGAAGACAAATTCCTTGTGTATCCAATCACACTTGGCCAAATAAAGTATTCTCTTCTCTTCTCTTCTCTACCACGTACAAACAATTGAATGAAATTACAAAAGACAGCTTGAAAGTTCTTTTTGCTTTCTCATTTTGGACAAAAAAAGAGTGATTAAAATTGTGGCAGAGAATATCTATCAGCTGTCTCCCCTCCCCTCCCCTCTCCTCTCCTCTCCTCTCCTCCCCTCTCCTCTCCTCTCCTCTCCTCTCCTCTCCTCTCCTCTCCTCTTCCATCCCACCCCACCCCACCCCATTCCATTCCATTCCATTCAGGTTTATTCCTCTGCCTCAGTCTTACTCTTTAACTGGGACTTCCTGTGGGATGAATTCTTACTGCCTTAACTTCATCTAAGACTATTTTTCATCCTAATGATTCTCTCTTTTGCATTCTTGTCTCTTTTACTTTTTCTCTTCATAAGCCACAGATGTCTTCTGTGGTACATAATTTGAAAGTTATTGATGAGAAACTTACTATAAGGCCTTTTACAGATAAAATACTACAAGAAGTCGTACATTCTAAATAACCTGAGAATTTGTTCATACCTTACTTCAGAAATGGCTAAGCACAGCTTTGATGGTGTTGCACCTGGATGCCTATAGTAGTTTGCAGACAGTTTTTTTTTCTGACTCTGCTTTCTATCCACTAATTCGTGTCTGGAGTAATGCAGTTCATTGGATCCTACATCTCTTTCCCTCTATCTCCTCATCTTTTTATCTGTCCCTTCTTGGGTTGCATCATCAGGAACATTATCTGTTTAAAGTGTTAATGTTGACTTTCTGAATACAGGAACACTCAGGTTTTTTAATCGATTGCTTGATTGGATTGAATTGATTTGAACTGATTACTATTCATTACTATTTTTGTGTGCTTGCCTCAATGGTGCCATCAGACTGAATTAGATTTTTTTTTATTAATATGGCCATCTCACATATTAGGACTTTTCCCCTGTTTTTACTCTCTAGAATCAGTTCCCCCTTGAATTACAACTGTACACTTATCTCCTAAAAGAACAGAAAGGCCCTGAAAACACTTCAGAGAAATTTATTTATATTTTTAATTTAATTAAGAGACATATATAATAAACCTGTCATAGTTTAACAATTAAACATTAAAAAAATACTATCAACAAAATCGCAACTCACACCCCTAAAAACATCCCTCCCTGTATTTGCTGAGCTCTCACCTTTGTCCAATTTTGGAGGAAGGTCCAGCTATTTAAATCTTTATTGAAACCAAAATGGTGGAGACCTGCTGGATCTCAGGGTGGGATGTTCCACAAGGCAGGGATAGTTACGAAGTATGTGTAACTTCTAGGTGCACTGGAAGACAACATTTAAGAGAGTGGGCCTGTATTGTGCACACCCTACCTGATCTGGCAGGATAGGCAGAGACTATGGACATTTTTTTTCATTATTCACTATAAATTTATACTAAGGTACTAATAGTATTGTGATACTATTTATGATAGATAGATAGATAGATAGATAGATAGATAGATAGATAGATAGATAGATAGATAGATAGATAGATATAATGTTCACTTCTACTACTACACACTTTTCCAAATGTTAGTCAGCTAGTTAGCCAAAAAAGGATTACTTACACACTACATGGACAAGATTGTGGGTCACTATTATTTATTTATTTAGCATATGATGACAACATGGCAGAAGAGAAGTAGACATATACACAAAATCCACTTAATTATATCCAAAACATCTACAGGGGTATGGCAGATATCCAATTCAGCTATCCAGGCGATCGCCTCTGGCATTGCTCCGTGTAGATCTTCTAGGGAACACAAGTTGTGATCAATCTTGCACAATATATTTAATAGTTTGCATATCAGCACCACAATCACAAGAGGAATCTTTCTATCCCCACTGATACAGGGCAGAGGCACACCTTCCAGTATCACACCTAATTCTGTTCAATTTTGTCCAGACAGAACAAGGCAGGTCAAACCCAGATGGCTTGGTAGAGGGATCACTAATGGTCAGGTCAAAAGAAGATACAGTGGATCATTCCTTTCTCCAGGCTTCTCAGAGTTAAACTGGGTAGATGTTGAGTGAATAGCTGTTTTCCATGCTGGCCTGCGGGATTTCAATCTTGTGATGAACTGTGCATTGTCCTATTAGTGACTATGGGTCACTGATTTGGGCCCTAAATGAACAAAAGCTGTAAGAACCTAAAGAACAATGTTTTACTGTTGCATTGCAGTAGTTTAATAGGGCAAAGCTTACTTTCTCTGTGGTTGTATTAATGCCACAAGTGTGATAAAGTCATTTTTGACTTTCTCTTGCCACTATATAGTATGTGTTAACTATATAACAATTTTGGTACCATTAGTATATCACATACAGTGTTGCTGGGATTTAAATGGTTCACCCTGATTTTATACTAGTATATTAGGAGCCGAGGTGGCGCAGTGGTTAGAGTGCAGTACTGCAGGCTACTTCAGCTGACTGCTAGCTGCAGTTCGGCAGTTCAAATCTCACCGGCTCAAGGTTGACTCAGCCTTCCATCCTTCCGAGGTGGGTAAAATGAGGACCCAGATTGTTGGGGGCAATATGCTAACTCTGTAAACCGCTTAGAGAGGGCTGTAAAGCACTGTAAAGCGGTATATAAGTCTAAGTGCTAAGTGCTATATTATTTTGGCTACAGTACCCCATTATTATATGGCAATGTCATAACTGGTGAACAATTGAACTACAAAGGCATAGATTGAGGAAGTGAACTGAAATGTTTTACTCCATAGCAGAGGTGTGTCTCCCAAGAGATAAAACTGGTTTGCATTTCCACATGTATCAACATAAGCAGCAACACTACTAAAAATGCCATGAGCTGCTCACTAGGATAACAAATAGCATTGCTTTGCTATGACTACCCCTGAATGGGGAAAGAATATATATTTCAAATTTTGACTAATTCTAAGTGGCTTCAAAATGTATTTTTGTAGGAACATTAGGAAAAAGATATATCATAATCATTACCGAAGAAAAATTCAAATATTTTAATATTGTTTTAACTTCAGCATCCATTATTTCCCAACATGTAATAGCTGAACTAGCAACAATAAAGATGTCCAGGTTTCAATGAAATATATTTCATAAATTAGCTTATCATTGCACTGATTTAGCATGCCTAGCAGGTGAAAGACAAAAACATGTGTTATCTTCCCTAGGGAGCCTTCAGTGAATGTCATTCCAGCTTCATATGTCTTTCTTCTTTCCCCTTCTTGAACTGATATAAAATTCTAATGTGTGCCCTCTGGTTCCATCTTCATTGAAATCTAGCAAAACCGCTGAAGGTAAGATAGTGGCAATGGTGCATGTAAAAAGGAAAAAGGAATACAGTGATTCATAGTGCACTTGAAGAAAGTTGCCATTGTTAACAGCACTACTTTTTGTATGTAGACAGGTTAAAATATGTCACATTAGTGTTAAAAAAGAATAAAGTTATTTATCTTAGCTAGTTTTTCAAAGTTCAGAAGCTCAGCAATAAAACTGGAAAATATATGTTTATAAATTACTTGACATCTCTCTCAAAAACAAACACATTCAGCATCTCAAACAGAAAGAAAGAAGGCAGCAGATTGTTACGTTTCAACATTAAGATTACTATTGCAACTACCTCAACGTGGCTTTTGCTAACTGCCAAATTCTCCCCAATGCATTCAGTATTTCACACCCACTGAATTTTACTTCTCCATTATATATTACAGGAGTCCAAAAAGAACAATTGTAAAAAAAGCAGCAATTAAATTCCTGGTGAAGTGAGCAAAGCCCTCACTCAATCTTTTCTCAACAATGATATGTCCACAGGGAAGTTCTCCATATTTCTGGATCACACTTCTCTTATATAGGACCACTGACTATGTTGTCTAGGGCTGATAGGATGACTTTCCCAAATATCACTTATACAATCAAGGTACAACTGTACCCTTAGACAACTTTGGTTACACTAGTCCCTTCCCCTTTCTTCATCTGGAAATGGGACAGCAACAATGACTATTGCAATGCGCTCTACATGGGGCTACCCTTGAAGAGTGTCCGGAGACTACAACTGGTCCAGAATGCAGCTGCGCGAGCAGTCATGGGTGTGCCAAGGTACACCCACACAAGTGCCATCCTTCGCGAGCTGCATTGGTTGCCGATTGCGCTCCGGTCACAATTCAAGGTGTTGGTTGTTACCTTTAAAGCCCTACATGGCTCAGGACCAGTTTATCTGCGTGACCGCATTATGCCACATTCCTCCCCTCGACCAGTGATAGCTCCCGGTGACCGGTAAGATCCCACACGGTTGGGCTCCTCCAGGTCCCCTCAGCTAAGCAGTGCCGGCGGGCGGGCCCGCGGGGGAGGGCCTTCTCTGTAGCCTCTCCGACTCTGTGGCACCAACTACCCCCCGAGATCCGTACTACCCCCACCTTACTGGCCTTCCGTAAAGCCCTTAAGACCTGGCTTTTCCAGCAGGCCTGGGGCCAATAGTTGTTCTGATTGGCCCATGCATGGTTGCGTGAATGTTTTATTTTAAATATAGTTGGGGTTTTGTTTTTTTTCCCCTTTCTTTTTTAAATTGTTTTTATATGTTTTATTTTTTATGATGTAAGCTGCCCAGAGTCCTTCGGGAGTTGGGCGGCATATAAATTTTATAAAATAAATAAATAAAATAAAATAAAAATAATTAAGATACAGTGTCCCTGCTTATCCATTTAGTATTCTGGCTCATCTTCTCTTGTAATTTGCTGCTGTCTTTTCTCTGATTTTTCTGCTTCTCCATCTCACCTCATCCCATAGGTATAAATATTTAATGCAAAACCAAATGAAGGCAGCAGAGATAGGAAGAGCTTGCCCAATATGTCACCAAGCTCAGAATATTAAAGGATGCAATAAGCTAACGTTGATTAGGACAACTAATCCAGTAACAGTAACAGAGTTGAAAGATACCTTGGAGGTTTTCTAGTACCCCCACCCCCTGCTCAAGCAGGAGACCTATACCATTCCTGACAAATGGCTGTCCAATCTTTTCTTAAAAACCTCCAGTCATGGAACACATGCAACTTCTGGAGCCAAGCCATTCCACTGATTAATTGTTCTCACTCTCAGGAAAGTTCTCCTTATTTCTTTGATAAGTTTCCAACTGTTACTTCTTGTCCAGCCCTCAGGTGCTTTGAGGAATAGGTCTACCCTTTCGTCTCTGTAGTAGCTCCAACTATGCATTTGAACATCCTTGTGAGTAAACTGACATAAGATTAGGGCATAAATGTATTTCTTTGCTCAATTTATACTTTCAGATACCTATTTCAATCATGGTTATGGTTATCTGATCCATAGTAGAGATTATACTATTTCATAAAGTGAGCTTCATGTGTGATTTTGTTCCATCTTGTCTGAATAAGCTGTGATTCTCTACATTACTTGCTTGAGCGAACATAATATTTTAGCTAGCTAACAGAATACTTTTATAAATTGTCATTGGCAATGCTATAGAAGTTTTACATTCCTGTGCAAATATTCAGTAATGTATGTTAGTTGAGTGAAAGGAGAAATACCTTACTGTTATTTCATCACAACATCTAATTTACCACAATCAGTTGTGATACTTCTGGGTTTCTGAAACAGTTTTTTAAGCAATATCAGATAGACCAGTGTTTCTCAACCTTAGCAACATTAAGATGCATGGACTTCAACCCGCAGAATTCCCTAGCCAGAATTGAAGTCCACATATCTTAACATTGCTAAGGCTGAGAAACACTGAGATATACTATAACAATAATATAAATTGTCTCTTGGATCTCTACTGTGAAACACATGTTGCTCAAGAAAAAATAACTGGTTGGGCATGCCAAAAGGAGTCTTATGTGTATTATTAATTTATGCAGTATATTTGGGAAAGCAGATCTGTGTTTGTTAGATTAATGTTTCTGAAAGCATATGTGATGAATTCCAAATGTATAACCAAATAAACCTGCATTAGTTATAAGCATATCATTCACATATTCAAATGTACAAAATCCAATTAAGCTTCAGCCCTTCATATTTTTTCATTCATGAGACAACATCTTTACGACAAAAACCAAATAAGTAAAAAGTTTCTTTTACCCCAAATATAATATATATATATAAGTTTGAAGTTAGTCTTCCACAGATAGCCAGTTTAATTATGCTAAAAATGACATTTTTAATTAAACACCAAGGTAAGCATAAATGGATTTCAAAATAATTAATCAAACATCAAAAAATTGAAACCTTTTTCTGCTTGAGCAGCAGAAATGAAAGAACCATCTTTGGGTCTCATAGAGATTCAATCTAATTTAATTCTCTGTCTTCTCTAAATAAACATTCCTAAAACCTTTTTTTCATCTGGGGGAATAAGGATGAGAAGGGTAATCAATATTTCTAGCATTTTAATTAAATCCGTTAGTGGAATAAATCCATTTAATTATCAGTTAATGAAATACAAGGTCATTTACCTGACAGGAACTTTGAAGGTGGATTACTAGCTGGAATAAAGTAGACGCACCCAATGTCACAGCCATTTAGCTTCTGTCAAATTTAAGGTTAAAATCCTTTTGGACTGTTTAACCTATTCTCTACCATTTTTCTATTATGTATGCAAATTGGGAAGTGGAAATACATGGTCAAAACCCATCTTCCATTTAATCTGTCCCCAAACTTTCTATCAAGTTTAACCAATTTTACTGTTCTTTTTTAGAGTGCAGCCCATATAACAGAGCCAAATATAGTTCCATTTATTTTAAATGAAAATTGCACATGTAGCATTCCTGTATTATCAGTAAAAATCATAGAACCCTTCTTAACACAGTGCAAGTCTTATTTCACTTTTGCAACCAAATTAATTGTCTTCATTCTCCTCTCTTCTTTCACTGTCTTGCAACTGTCCCAGAAGGTTAGTTTACTTATTTGTATCCTGCCTTTATTATTTTTATAAATATCTCAAGATGGTGATCATGTCTGACACAACTTCCTCTTCTTATTTTTTCCCACAACAACAACCCAAGAGGTGAGTTGGGCTGAGAGAGAGTGACTGGCCCAGGGTCCCTCAGCTGTCTTTATGGCTAAGGCAGGATTAAAATTCACAGTCCCTGGCTTTCTAGCCTGGTGCCTTAACCACTAGACCAAACTGACTCTCTAGATAGGTTGGATACAATCCATATTACTCCCCAAAGCAGAAAAAGACACACACACACACACACACACACACACACACACACACACACACTCCTGCGTGAAAAAGGTTACATATTCCCTAGAGTTAAGAGCCATACATTTAAAATTCAGTAAAAATTCAATTAGCCAAGAAGAGAGGAAGGGAGAAAAGTGTGCATGGGGAAGATGATTGTGGGGTCTGACTAATCCATTAATCACCTCCAAGATGCAATTCCCCCATTGGGTCCCCAGGGCAGCTGGCAGATCCAGGTCTTCAATCCCTTTTGGAAGACCAGAAAGGTGGCTGCAGATCTCACCTGGGGGTGAGGGGGCAGGATGTTCCAGAGGGTGGGTGCCAGGACAGTGAAGGCTCTTCTCCTGCCAGTTAAAATTCCTTGACTGATGTGGTCCGTAGCATGGTTCTTCTACTGGCATGGGTTAGGCAGGCTTATCCATTGGGATAAGCTGTTCTTCAGATACATTGGACCCATGCCATGGAAGGCTTTAAAGGTGATAACAACACCTTGAATTGGACCCAGAAGCAAACTGGCAACCAACACAGTTCATGGAGCAGAAATGTAAATGGGCCACCTTAGGTGTTCCCATAACTGCAGACAAGACTCTGCAGATGCAATAAGAGTAGAGAAAATACTGATATTTCGTTGCTCCTGCTAGCCTTAATAACAGTTGAAGTTGTATCCGGTAAGATTCATCCCTTGTTTTCCTCCAGCAGTGCTCTAGGCGTC
This sequence comes from Thermophis baileyi, assembly GCA_003457575.1. Lineage (NCBI taxonomy): Eukaryota > Metazoa > Chordata > Lepidosauria > Squamata > Dipsadidae > Thermophis > Thermophis baileyi. Next base: position 1,105,695 of record QLTV01004083.1, on the reverse strand, counting down.
TCTTTGCCCTTTTCAGAACCCACAGGTCCCCCATGAACCAGTGGGAGTGTCGGGAGTGATGGGTCAAGAGAGGCCACACAGGTGTAATCCTGTCCAAAGCTTTAGCCGACCTTTGGTTCAAGATTGTAACCAGAGTTTTGGCAGGACTATTCAGCAAGGCCCCTCGGATATCCCCCAACTTCCTCTGGAACCTACTTAGGTCCATGAGTCACTGGTGGACTGTTCAAATGGGTGTGACCTCCATGCAGAGGGAAGCAACACAAGTGTAACCCCAGTTTTAAACATGCTGAAAGTACTCCAAATTCTATAGCCAATATGCACCAAATTATGTGCTAAATAATTCAGTTGTAACTATCAAAGAAGTTGGATGAAACAGCAGTCAAATCTTAATAATAAATATTATTTACTCATGTGTTCATTTGTTCAGCTATTCATTCATTGACTCATTCATTCACATTTGTATCCCACTGAGATCTGAAGACTCCAAGTGCTAACATCTAAATAAATTTATAACAAACATAATGTAGCAAAAATATAAAACAAAAAAAATCATGCAAATGTGGAAGGTAAAAAAATATCATTCATGCTGCAGCTTTTTTTTTTTTTTTTTTTAAAGATGCTACTTGTATTTGAAATTTGGGTTTTGAAATAATATAGGGTGAAGACAGAATTTTTAAAAAATCAGTCTCAAGAACTGGAACAGATGGGCTAAGACAGTTGCTTCTTTGCTAAATGAGTGATGACATTTGCAGGATAGAATGTACTGTATTAGGTTCTATAATTATTCTACAATTTCATAGACCACTATTTAGTTGAGTGACTAGATCCACTTCTTTGTCTTGCTATGCTAAAAATTTGTCTATTTATCTTCTTCTATCCAAAATCTGTAGCGATGTCCTCATTCTTTTCCTGTTGAAAAAAAAATCCCTATTCTGGCTCTGATTTAAATAAACGAAGGAAGAGAAATATGTCTGCTGAGAACCTGAAAGTGATTATAAAAGAAATCGTTCTTTGCTTTAGAAAGATGATCTGGACCATATTCCCAGTGCTTGGAGTTTTTAAAAGCTTTGTAACATTTCACAAAATATTCTGCAAATGAACATACCACTGCTAGTCAAATGCACCAAGGAATACTACTTTTTATTATTTAAGAGGCTTCCAGTTGTGTACATTTGTACAGATTTTATATTTATGTTTATGTATGTACAAATGTGCAAATGCTCTGGGAATATAAAACAAAGTATTAAGGTACCTCTAACCATAATAGAGCTTAAGCTTATATACTAATTTCACTATGTGCATGGAAAACAGTATGCCTAGAGGGAAAAAAAAGTTGTGCTATTAAATCAGGCCTTTCTTCTTTTCTTCTCTTCTATGAGTCTTTTATTCCTAAAATGTATGTTTCAATTAAAAAAACCTGAGTTGATAACCTTAGAGATTTCAGTTAGAGTTGCACTTCCCACAGTGCCAAGGGACAGTCATTGTAGCATCTGCCTGGCCCCCTTCACTCTCTACATCTCCAGCCTCCAATGTTCCCTTTCACTGGAAGTGCTGAATGCAGACTAATTTTGGGTCTTTTACAATGACTGACTTCATGTAGTGTCTTCTCAAGTGCTCCCTTTTCAACCGAGCATGCAAAAAGTAGTTGTAATTTATGATTAACAAAAGGTTGAATTGCTCAGTTGCAGCAATGGATTTGTACTGATGATCTGCATTCAGACAAAGGGATTGCTCCATTGCAAATCCCAGAAATACATTGTTCTAAATTATCAAAGCATCTGTGCTCTTGGGGTCCTCCAAAAGCAACCCAGTTTAATAATCTTGGAAGATTATGTTTTTCAAGAAAATGTCATTGTTTTGTGTTCACCCAGGAACTTTTTTCTATATTAGACAATTGGCAGATGCTCAAGATATCTGAAAAAAATAATAATGAGACATGACATTCTAGTCAACATGGCCTACAAATATACTGTTCACTGCTAGCAAGTTATTTCCTTTCAGGATAAGCAATATTATGCAGAGTGCTGAAAAGAAATGAGAAACCATAAACAAAAAAACTGAAAGGCCTAAACAAAAAAATTAAACCTAGTTCATACCACTCTGTTCATTATTCCTCTCCATATTTTGTTTCCACTTCATCCATACATCACATCCATACATTGCCTCTTGCTCTTTAGACTTCTAATCTTTGCCCTTTTGAGGACTTTATCTACTTCATCCAAGCATAACTTTTACAGTGTTTCTTTTCCTTTCCTCTAAACTCATTCACTTTTTCTTCATATATTTTGTTTATCCATTTAATTCCCATTCACTTTCTCCATACAGGTAGCCCCAGTTAATGACATCAGTTGGGAGTGCAATTGCCATTGCTAAGTGATGTGGTCATACAATGCAACATCATGTGACTGTGCCACTTAGCAATGACAATTCTTGGATTCCCGATTGCCATCGTCAAGCAAATCACCACAGATCATTAAATGAGAAGGTCACCTGGTCGCCATTTGTAATCTCCTGCCAGCTTCCCCATTGACTTTGCTTCTCAGAAGCTGGCAAATAAGGTCATGAATGGCGACCACATGACTGCAGGATGTGGCAATATCATAACTGTAAGATAGGCATTGAGCACTTCGATCACAATCAAGTACTACAGGGATGTTGCAGTGCCAGAACTCCAAGGACCAGTCAGTACTATTGCAAGTTCAAATGATCTCTGAAATCAAAGCACCTCAATGTACTTTTTTATAATAATCACTCACTTTTTAAAAATGCAATCTATATTCATTCAGCATTCATTTATTCTTGACATTTTCACTTTAGCCTTCCATTAAATACCTCTGCATTCAGCTTACACATTTCTTACAACATACCCAACATTCAGTTCCATATAATACTGTGGGTAGAAAAAATGCTTCTTCAGAACCATTTTTAAGATACCTTCATTCCCGACAACAGACTAAATACTATTCACTACCTTTTGCTAATATTTTCACACGTTATAATTTCTCTGCCTATTTTCTACCAAAGTATACACATTAATCTCTTGTCTTTTTTCACCATATGTATGAAACCTATGATTCCTTCCATTTTCTTGATCAAGCACAATACCTTGAATTTTCATACATTACTTTTCAGCTCCATGTTCTTTGTTGCATCACCCCATTCAAATTTTGTAACTTTCTTTGCAAATTATTTGGGTTCCTAGTCAGCAATGTGGTACCATCTGCCTATAAAAATACACATACATTCAAATCCACAACCAGTACACTTATGTCACTACAAACACTGTTTATATATTTATCCATAAGTACATTATGTTCTTGTCTTATTCCATGCTCAGTGTTAAGTTTTCTATTAAGCAATCCATTCTCAGGCATGCTTAACTTCCATACGTTGCTCACATCCCATTCAGTAACTAACATTCAACTACATATTTGCATAAAATATTCCATTATTCCAGACTGTTTGCTTTATCAAATGCTTTCTTTAAATCAACAACTGTATAATATTTTCCTTTCTTGCATTCATCCATTTTAATACATTTTAATGAAGAGCCAAAATCTGATTTGTATAACATCTATCCAGCATAAAATCAAACTGTACTTTCTAAATTTTGCTCATTGTTACCTCTTGTAACCTATACATCAGAATTCTGCTAGACAGGTTTGCAGGTGCACTTAACAAGCCAACTTGCTGTAATGTTTCTATTTGCTCTTAAGTGCTCTCCTGTTTGTGTAGTGAGTATATTAAATAAAGCAATTGTAATTTTAACATACATTTTTCACAGCTTTTATAATTTCCTATGAGGGGATGGATTTATATGAATGCCTTTGTTTCAGTTACACTCTTGAATATATCTCTATTAAATCCCTTAAACGCTTCTGTTAGCATTTCCTTGTTTAAGTTTCATCCCAAATAATTTTTAAAACCATTAGTTGTGTCCTTGTTTAGGCCTTTTTACTCACTTCCAAAACTTTTTATTTCCATCGAAATCGTAGCATATTTTCTCTGCCCTATTAAATCATAGCCATTTCCTTTTTGTCATCTGCTGTTGGTTCCTGTCGGACCTGATGAGTTTATTTATTTATTTATTTATTTATTTATTTAATAAAATTTGTATGCCATATAAATCCCTTTTTTGTTTTCTGTACTCTCTCATTCTCACTCTTCCGTTCATGTCAACTGGGAGAAGGTTTTATTTGTTTTATTTGGAGGGGGAGTTAGTGTTCTGTTGTGTTCTGCTAGATCATGTTCATTAGAATGTTGCGCTGTTTTCTCTAACATGACTGGTTCTTCCATTATTACCAGTCAATGGAATCAGCAACCTACAGATTGCTGCTTTCATGTGCACTCATAACAATCTTCATTGCACTGATTTCTATTTTCTAATATATACTTTAACCATTCCAGAGGTGGGTTCTTACCGGTTCTATCCAGTTCTTTAGAACCGTTAGTAACTCGGCAATGATGTCACGGAGCCAGTTCTGTCGGTGTCCCCGTGGGCACTGCCATCTTGGATTTTGCTTCTGCACATGCACAGAACCTAATTTTTGCTTCTGCGCATGCGCAGAAGCTATTTTTTTATTGCTGTGGGCACGCACGTGCACGGCGCGACCCTGAGAGAACCGGCAGCAAAAGGATCCAGAACCCACCCCTGAACCATTCATCATTAAACCTTCATTTTCATGCATGTATCCACCAATTCTGTCATACAAAATTGGATCACTTTAGTTCAGAACTGTTATATTCTTCCTCCTTATCTTTATTTCAGAGACACACAACCTATTTGGGGTTGTTGTTTTTTCTATTCTATTCTTTACATTTCTTCTCCCTGTCATGATTTAGGTCAATGAAGGTTTTCATATAATGTCTATGGAGATTCTCAGTCATTCAGGTCATGGTTGTCCCAAAGGTGCTTTTCCAAAAAGCAACTTTTTTCTTTGAAGATGTTTTGCTTCTCATCCAAGAAGCTTCTTTAGTTCCATATTCATATTCATATAATGCTTTTTAGTAAGATATAGATCAATGGAGCCTCCCCTGTTACAAGTAAGGAGGGTACTAGCAGGTTATGACACATTTTGATCATCAATAAGCAGAACCGAAGTGCAGTTTAACCTAAGCTTGCTTCAGTACAAGCTAATTTCTCCAACCTAGAAACTACCTTGCAAACCAACATACTGTTGCCAGCTTTCCATGAATTATGACATATATGGAGTATATTCCACATATACAAGATGCTCCAAAATGAAATCGCATGATACTAACTCAAGGGTTTAAAAAAAATCCTATGGTTATTTACTTATTTATTTGAGAAGAGCTCAGGGTCATAGTTTTATTAATTATTGTACAATTTAGCATTTGATTCTTCAAGCACATCTGTTACTAGGAAATTATGTAGGTATTATAATTACACAAAATTATTCATTAGTCAAATAACTGGTTGAGGATTTCTATGTAGCTCAATAGGGTGAAAATACTTAGCTAACTGTAATTTAAAAACAAAATATTTGTGTGCATATGCTATTGTGACCATAGAAATATCTTCAGACAACGTTGGCTCCCTTGGTTAAGAAATGGAGATGAACATGGCCCCTCTAGAGTCAGATACAATTGAACCCTTTGCTATCAGAATACACTCTTTTGATGGACTGTTCCTTTCTCTTTCCTATGCAGCCTCCATGCACCTCCCAAATCTGTTACAAGTGGCTGGGAGACAACACACATACACATACGTACCATAATAAGTACTCTGTAGTATTACAGAGGAAGAGGAGAACTGGGAAATTCCTGTACTTTTTACACTACGTCGAATTTATCCTTTTGGGAAAGACTGATATTTTTAATTCAACGTTTTTTTTTTATTATGGCAATTTTGTTTTGGTTTTTTAAAGTGAGGAATATAAGTATCTACAACATAAGAGTCTAATACAGTCTAATATGATTTAAAATATTTACATTTCAAGGATTTCAAGTAACTTAGTTATTGAATAAAATACTTCTTAAAACTGTCAATGTGCTATGTGATTTACAGCCTAGGGGAAAAAAATAACATAGAAGTCATAACTTTGCAGGTTTTGTGATGCATGAAGATCAGATTTTTTAATGTTGGTTAATGCTTTACTAATTAAAGTGTGCATGTTAATTAAAGCAGAGGCTAATGTTAATTACCTATATTAATGGAATCTCATGTAGCACCTGCCTGAAGCAATGGGTTCAATTTTCAAAATATCTCAATTAAGGCTGAAACTTTTGATTTGCATCTAGTAGGGTTTCAATTAACTGCATTGCAAACTTAAATAACACACTTAAAGGCATAATATCACAAATCACATGCAGCACTGAAGAATTGGTCGGTTTAATTAGTGAATAGGACTGTGGAAGCTTTTACAGTCAGTAAGGTGAAGGCCATAATGCTGGCACGCGAGAATAATCTAGGTTCCTTAGCTATTTCAAAAGGGATATTAAATGTTTCATTCATGTTGATGGTGATGAGAGCTGTGTGACATATATGCCAATGTGTAAAATTTGATGCCGAAGAATAAAATTAGTGAGTGCAAAGTCATTCACCAATTCACCAATTTAGTTTGTTCTTTTGGACACGATTCCTATCTTCTTTCTACCAAGCCTAAAGAAATTACTCTATTCTAGATCATCCCTGTATTATTAAAAATCTGAGGGCTCATGCAATCTCTCCCTCCCTCAAATTCAAATAATAGCCTAATTTACCCATATTGCTATTTCATAATGCAGTTTCATATCACATTCACTATGGTGTGCAAAACCATCCATTATAACTTAGGGTTGTGTGAATTAGCCAATTGGCCAATAAGGCTTGTCCAACAAAGTATTTTTAAAGACACAGTTTAGTAACATACTGTATGCAAATACGATCAATTACTATTTCTGCCTTTTGAAAACTGAGGGCCCATCTAGACCATTCTCCCTATAGATTCAGAAGTATATAGTGACACAGACATCTGTTTGACCAGTGAGTGGAACTGCAAAATCTACCCTTAACACTCTCTTTATAAATTGATTGTTGAGAAAATGAATATAGTGGGTTACACCCAGATTAACTAAGCCAATGGCCTTCAATAGATCAGCCAACGTCTTAGTCTCTAGCTTCATTTCCTGCACTGTTCTTGCAGATTGGCAAAGTGGCTGCAGAAAGAGGAAGGATTGGCAAAAATTGTTCCTCTTCTTCTGTTTGATCAATGTCTATTTCACTATTGTAGCACAGAGGTAAGAATGGAACAGGTGGGACAGGTACGTAAGAAGAGGACAAAATGAGAAATCAATGTGCAAAAGGATTTGGGGGTGTTGAAAGGAAAAAAGAGATCTAGGTGTAGAGGAGGTCTGTGGCACAGCAAAGAGAGACAAAATGATGTGATGCAGGCAGCAAAAGAAAACAGCTAGTGAACAAAGGATCCTTGTTACCCTGTTTCCCCCAAAATAAGACATTCCCTGATAATAAGCCCAATCGGGCTTTTGAGTGCATGTCAATAAGGCCAAGCGCTTATTTCAGGGTTCAAAAAAATATAAGACAGGGTCTTATTTTCGGGGAAACACGGTAGTACAAACAGAGAGAACATGTGTAGTAAAATGCAATGAAGTGTGAGATGGAGGGGATAAAGAGGAAAAGGGTAGAGAGTTGTAATAATGCAAAAGAGGGAAAGTAAATTAAAAAAGCAGGCACTTGATAATATGTGATATGTTGAAGAAGAAAATTATAAATATGTATTGCAATCAACCTTTTTTAAAGGCAGTGATAAAGCTGAGATCAGATAAATACAATTCAGAGAATGATATACTCACTTACATGCTCACCGAGCTCTAGTATCTGTGTTTGTCCCCTTCACTTAAAAGCCGGAGATAAGTACAAAGCAATGCACCACTGAGACCAAAAGAGTTTTATTAGGACTGGCAATGCTCTCCTTCTGTTGCCTCAGACATTATAAGCTATAACTCAGAGGATGAATGGACCTGGGCTTTTTGCTATATTTCTGATCTTAACTCCCTAGAGCATGAACTGTATGAAAAAGCAAGATGAGGCAAAGCAAAAGAATGGACAGCACTATGGGTTCTGTCATCATGCAGCTCTTAGCCCTATTCCTAATGTCCATACATTAAGCACAAATGGCTGCAGGAAAAGCCCTATAGGCGTTGGAAATGAGACTAAGAAACTTCAATTTCGGGGTGGACCAGGGAGGTAGAGCAGAGACTAAGAAACTACATTTCAGAATACCGCATTAGACATCTTACTTCTAATGCCCTGATCAAAAACAAAATATTAGAGGACAATCTATAATGTTTCCAGCATATAAAAGTACATGTGAAGCAGGCAGGAGCTGAATCCTTTGAAAAGTACATGCACATGATTATGGGAAGGATGGAATAGAATATTGGTTTCTCTGTAGAACAGACACGGTAAATAAGAGGTATAAAGCTTTCATTATTCTCCTCTGAGTTACGTATCATTTTCAGACCTAATCAAGTGATAGGCAATATTGAAAATGCTTAATTAACTGCTTCCTGAAATTGGACATTCTAAAACCTCTGGGAGGTAACAAAATTCTTCTTCCTCTGATTGGATCCCTCAGCCAAAAAAAAATTGATACCTAGGGGACCCCAAGTACAGCAATCACATGCACAGCAATCAGACATGAATCTATAGCAATAGCAATAGCACTTAGACTTATATACCGCTTTACAGTGCTTTACAGCCCTCTCTAAGCGGTTCACAGAGTCAGCATATTGCCCCCAACAATCTGGGTCCTCATTTTACCCACCTCGGAAGGATGGAAGGCTGAGTCAACCTTGAGCCGGTGAGATTTGAACTGCCGAACTGCAGCTAGCAGTCAGCTGAAGTAGCCTGCAGTACTGCACTCTAACCACTGCGCCACCTCGGCTCTTTACCTGTCCTTTTTTTGGAGTTCTGCAATGAAACTTGTTGGTGTGCATTGAGAGCACTCCAGCAGACACAAATAAAAGGAAATGAGGATCATACACAGCCCCAGTACTGCAGATTTCCATTCCTATCACAGAGAGAATATATTTGTCCAACTGCTCCTTCATACATCAATATTTTTTCATTACTCATTGGTTTTTGTTTATTTAAGTAAATGAATATATCACAGAATCATAGTTTGGAAGTTTCAGTAATCACAAAAAAATAAATTATACTGACAGTTGTGGCATTTGCATTGAGTTCTAAACAGGCAATGTTTTTAAAACGCATTTCCTTTTCTCAACTGTATTTGCTGTTTATCATTACATAAATTTTTAAAAAAATAAGAACAAATCCTATAAATGATTTTGCACATTAAGCATTTAATTTTATTTTCAGATGAATAATATATTAATCAATCAGTATATGGGCTGTTCAATCAGTGCATGGTGTTTAATATGACTAAGATTAATCATAGATACACAAAGACTACATACTATTTTCAGCATACAAGTAATATGATTTGAAAGATTTCAAAATCAGTTTTTCAGCTAAATAAATAAATCCAATTTAGATAAGCCTCTCCTAAGAAGAACTCTTATATGAACATAGACTAGCAACGGGGTGAAAAAATGCCAGAGAGAAGGATGGTGTGATTAAGGAATAATATTTCGTATGGAGGCAGGGAGGATAGGTAACAAAGATGTACAGCAGTTTAGTTAGTGACAAAGAACATGAATAGTTTTGTGAGACACTTTTGTAGTGACCAAGTTATTCCCATACAGCTCTGAATTTTTTATTTTTAAGCCTGCCTATGAAAGAAATCCTAAATGGGACTTTAGAGGTGGTGGATAAAATGTTAGATTATCCAGCACTTTTAAATCTCATCTACCTACTCTCAAAAAGGATGGAAAGAGAAGGGACTGGATAGAAGTCTGCCTCCCTTTGATTTCAGAAGTCACACCTAACCTATCCCATGAATGTTCCATTTGGGGTTTTCATCAGGCAATAAATTGTCAATCTTAATTTCATAATAGTAGTAACTGGAATCAGACAGATTCAGCCTCACCACCTCTAGAGGAACATCTCTTCTATCAACAGTGGGAGGTCAGTTCTGAATGTTAACTTACCTTAAGTGAGATTAGGATGTTGTGTGCACAAGGGTGGGCTTCAAATTTTTTTAGCAAGGGGTTTTCTGCCCGGTTGCTGGGTGGGCGTGGCCATGGTGGGGGTGGCCTAGTCATTCTCCTCCACCACGGCAGGGGGGAGATATTTTTGCCCTCCCCGGGCTCCGGAGGCTTTCCTCAAGCCTCCAGGAGGGTGAAAATGGCCTCCCCAGGCTCCGGAGGCCCTCTGGAGGCCGGAAACAGGCCCGTTTCCGGCCTTCCCGAACTTCCGGTAGGCCCGTTTTCACCCTCCCCGAGCCTCCGCGCACACCCTGCACTTACCTGCATTCAAAATGGGCTGCATGGGGACTCCTGGGAGGGGTGGGGTGGGCGGGGCCAACCAGGAGTGGGATTTGGGGGTTCTCCGAACTGCACAGAATGTTAGCTAGAGGTTCTCCTGAACCCCCAGCAGCCCACCCCTGTGTGCGCATAGATGTACACGTTACTGTGAATTGTAAGAATGAATGCAAAGTAGGAAAGTATTTTGTTTCAGGTTTCACCCAAACTTCAAGAAAGACTGCCTGAATGGGTTTATTTAAAGATGATTTTTTTAAAAACAAAATTTACAGGGAAAATGGAAATGAACTAAAGCATATTTTCTTCAGCACAGTGTTAGATAGTGGGTAGAGATGACAGGAGACAGACTTCCAAGCAGCTCTTTATTTCAGCTCTTGTATCAGCAACCAGCAAAGAGCAGTCTGACAGCTTGCCCTTTTATAGGGAGCTGTCAGACAGACCAGCCAATAGCGTTTGAGCTTTTTCCCGCTCAAACGCTGGACCTGGTTGGAACCATGCAACACAGTTATAACAGTTAGAACATAACACCCCTCCCCTACTGGATGGAGCAGTCCAGCATACGTAATCACGCAGGTAGGCGGGGCGTTTAGGAGCCCTACTAGACATGCGCAATGCAGTTGGTGGTGAGGCAGCGGCCTGTGTGGACAGGTCTGCTGTCGCCCCG
>QLTV01004083.1:1062879-1085844 GCA_003457575.1 Thermophis baileyi | reverse complement strand
TAAAAGAAAGATAGATAGATAGATAGATAGATAGATAGATAGATAGATAGATAGATAGATAGATAGATAGATAGATAGATATAGATATAGCTATAGATATAGATATAGATATAGATATAGATATAGATGATATAGATATAGATATAGATATAGATATAGATGATATAGATATAGATATAGATATAGATATAGATATAGATAGATATAGATATAGATATGGATTTTTACTGATTTGAAATTTTACAAATAAATTTGTAAATTACAAATTAATTAAATTATGAATAAATTCATCCTTTCTTGCCTTTATTCTTTGGAATACAAAAACATGCACATATCAAAATTCACTTGAAGTAAATTGCCAACAGGTTAGTATAAAATTGCTATGTTCAGATAAGGCACAGCAAATGGAATTGCATTACCATCCTTACTAGTCTAAACAGAGTTGATTATATGAAAGGAGATATTGGAAAGTAATTCCTAATTCCTTTCTAATTTTTATGTGTATTAATTGGATTATGTTTTTAATACCAGTTTTATCCGTTATCAACAATGGTGGTACACATCAATATATAGACAGAAAGTAAAGGTTTAACTGTAAGTTTATATTCTCATTTTTGTTGCTATTATTTTACTGCAGGTTTCAGTTTGACATAAAGGCATAAAGCATTTTTATTTTCAAGTAAAATTATATTAGCTACAATCCCCAGCTGTTTTAAATGTAGCATCATTTCCTATTGATTCCATTTCTGGGATAATTCTTCTTCCCCACTCTCTGGTTTCCATAGCTCTTCAATCTCCCTTTTGAAATAAAAATGAAAAAATGTCTTTTAACAAAGGCATTTTATAATTGTCTTTGTATTCAGCAATCTAAATATTTTATTTTATTTAAAACATCTGTTTGCATAATACCTCATAAATGTGCTAGTAGATATCATCCTTCTTCAAATCGGTTGTTGCCACTTTTATTTAATTTACCAAAGAAAATAAATAAAATTGCTGTTTAATTTGAAAGCCTTTCTACTGAGTCAGTATAAAATTATTTTTGCAAGGCCAAAACTGCATCTTTGGTTCTTGCTACACCAATCTAGTTCTTTTTTTTAAATGTGGAGGGGTTATTTTTTTAAAGTATAAATATTATATCATTGTTAACTTTAAATATATAGAGGTTTTTTTACATCCCTTATATTAAAAATAAGCATATACTGCTCATAAAAACAGCACCTAAGTACAATTACATTTTAATGGCTTTTGTTTGTGGAGCAACATTCATTTCTGTACTGGATAACATTGCAAAGTTTTAAGCATTATTACAGCAGTCAGCTAGAATTTGCTTGTCATTTTTAGGGGGGAAAAACATCAATGGAGAGAGTACACGTTTAAAGCTCTTTATTTTCCTAGTGTTCCCAGGGTTTCCTTGCATTCAAAACCCACTATAAATTCTTTTTTTTGTGAGAGCCAAAAGGAATAAGCGTTTAACTTATAATAGGTTGATACAGCAGCAGAATTGGCAAACTGCTCCATCTCACTCAAGAAATAAATACACAAACATTCTATGGTATGTCTAAATAAGACGAGATTACTTTTTCTACTGAAGTAAATCAAACTACGTCTTTCTGATGCACTAACAGTATGAGAAGGAAATGATTATGGCTCCCTGCTGGCATCCTGTTATGACTGACAGGAAAAACCAACAACTTTGCCATTTGGGATGTCTTGTTCAGGAACTTTCTGAAGGATAGTAAATTGGTGTTGGCACAAAGACAGAAAAATAAAATGATTTGATTCAGCAGTTTTTCGTTTTGAAATCTCCTAGTGCTAAAGGAAGAAGTAAATATTCATCAAATGATCAAAATATATATATTGATTTTTATTCCGCATTAGCAGCTCAAAGTCAAGATTCCTGACAGGGTGGAGGTTGGGGTTTGAATGATTCTCTTTGAAATAAGTATATAGGCCCTAGGCTGAGTGTTACTGTGCATTCTGGATCTCTAGGAAAAAGAGTATTAGAGCCATAGGAGGCTAAATTTTTAATATTTAAGGACTCTATAGGACCAGACCTCTCACTCCTTTTTGATAACTAAATTGCTGTTATTCATATGGAAAATAAATCCTGTTGTTCTACTTGCATCCCTCTGACATTATTCAAGAATGATTCTTTTGCCCAATTTCTATGTTACTCTAATAATTTTTTGATATTGCATCTGAATAATTACGATCTTTACCATTATGGTTATATGACTGCAGTAGACAGAAGCAGTAGCTCAACCAGATAAAAGAGAGGCACTTTATTTATTCTCCTTATGCATCTTCCACTCATGATTGCTTGCTGTGAATATCACAGTAATCTGAACTGATGGGGGGGAGGAAATGGTCTTAATGTTACCTAGACCTTGCATGATAAGTCCAACAGAAGTAAGATAAGCAATTAAATAAGAAAAGTTGTTTTAGAATGAACTGCATCCTTTTTTTCAGGCACTAAGATATAAACTGCACCCTGGCTGAAAATAAGTAAATCAACAACATTTAAAAATATATTCTGTGGAATGCAAAAAATTGAAAATAAGAAGACATGCCACCTTCATAAACGCTTTGCTGTGATTTAAAAAAATGGTTTTAGAATACCTTCTCTTGTATTAGCAATAGCAATAGCAATAGCACTTAGACTTATATACCGCTTTACAGTGCTTTACAGCACTCTCTAAGCGGTTCACAGAGTCAGCATATTGCCCCCAACAATCTGGGTCCTCATTTTACCCACCTCAGAAGGATGGAAGGCTGAGTCAACCTTGAGCCGGTGAGATTTGAACCGCTGAACTGCTGAACAGTCAGCTGAAGTAGCCTGCAGTACTGCACTCTAACCACTGCGCCACCTCGGCTCTTAAAATTGCATTTAAAAATGTATTAAAATTGCATTCATTGCTGTAGAAAAAGAAAGGGGATTTGTTTACTGCCTTCCAGTCTAAGGCACAAATAGTGTAACTAGCAGAGTGTTAACAAATTTCCCAGCTGTCATAGATGCTTACAATTCAGCAAACATCTTTAACTGCACAGCTTTAAAATTAAATTTTCCAAACATTACTGCTAATGCTTTAATGGTATGCAAATTGCCAAGAATTCAGCAGCACCAGAGAAGCTGACCTCTCACCAATATAAATAGTTTATTTTTAGAAGAGTTGTATTTTTTTAGAGAGGCTCTGGACATTACAAGGAGTACCGTTGACTGGATGTGTCAGTGATGTATCTTTGTAGCAGCCAAAGGAAAACCGATTTGGGGACATGTGCCAGCTTTTAATGTGAAAACAGCTTGAGTAAATCCTCTGCATGAATTTCTAAATAACTGCTGCTAGCAGGATGAATAAATCACTAGTTTGTTTTCCCCAGTATGGGGTTCCAACATGATTTGGGCTCCAACTTCCATCAACCCTATTATGCTGGCAGGGACTGACAGGACTTAGAATCTAAAATAATTAAAGGCACCCAGTCGGAAAAGGCACTTTCCATAATATCAAAAGATAGTGTGAGTTGTTGTTGCTGATCATAATCAAGAAACTGTTATTGACGTCACTCTACATCCTGAAATTCCCCATCCCAAATGTGGTTTTCCTGCCCTATGAGGTCCTTCTGGAATTCCCTGCAGAATGAGAAATCCTGTCCATTTCACTGATGGACAATACTTTGCTTTTGCAGATTATTTTAGCTACAGTGATACATTCTGGCCTATTTTGAGACAAAAGGTTGATTTGTGCAGTATGAAATTCCATATGTGTGTAGAAAATTTTTCTAAATACTGGTTATATCTATTTTCTTTCCAATTGCCAGGAAAAGGCTTTTTACAACCAGTTTTCCATTCAAATTTCTTGTAGTGGGATGGAATATGAATATTGAAACACATATTTTTGAGCCAATATATCTGCAAGTGTGACACTGTCTTTTGATTATGTATAACTAAAAAGAATAAAATATAGTGACTTGAACACTAGAGCTTTCTAACAACTGATATATTTGGTAGTTATCTGCAATGAGGAAGAGAGAGTATGCCTATTAAGAAGATATATGATCAGTGTTTCATAAAATGAATTGAGGTTTAAAATAATAAATGCTTTGAAATATTGGTTGAATCCTAACTTTTATTCTGCTCATGAAAATGAACCTCACCTAAACAATTTCACAGAATAAGCTTTTCCAGTCTCCTTTTATTTTATTTATTTTATTTTTATTTTGCAGCCGCTATTCACTATCTGTTCCTGAAGGCTGGAGAACTTTCCCAGACACTCATTCTATAAATTTAGCAATTTGTTCATTCATCCATTCTATAAACAGATATGTATAATTGCATGTGGTTTGGGAAGCTGCAAAGGAATTGATAAATATTAGATGTTTCTCCTAGGTTCTAAACCTGGACTTTCTCTTCAGTAAATCTCTAATGTTGCCATAAGATTTGGAGTATTATACTAAGTCTACAACAATGTGGTCTTTTAGTCTTTTCCCTTTTTTCCCCTAGGTGTTTTGCAATTCATATCTTGTTCATCCATGCAAGAAATTCTTACCACAGATCTTTGGGAGACAATGATTTGATCACAGCTGCACAGTAAATGTAGCAGAGCAATGGATTTGCACTCTAACACACCGAATATTCTTACTGTAGCAATTGTGATAGAAATGTTAGAAATGAATAAATATTAAATAATAAACCAGCTTCCCAAATTCACATCATAAATAGACAAAGCTTGTTAGGATCAGAAATGTTTCGTCTGAGAGCAGCCATTGTTTTGGAAAGAGATGTTTATTTAGTTACAATATTCGCTAGCTTTCTTGAACACTGGTAGCAAAGCAGTATAAAACATAGCAGACAAATAAATACATTTCAAAATAATTCTCTCAAGCGTTGGCAAAATAATATTGAAAGAATGATGTCAGTTCAGCAGCAGTGATATTCTAGGACTGGGTAAATGTAAGTATCTGTCTGTCTGTCGCATTCAACCACATATATAGTAATCTATCACATATTGATAGCATTAATTATGAAGGATTGTATCTGGGAAATATGATTTCTCACCTATGCTGTCTGATTGAAAGATACATACGCTCCTCGTATTACTGTGCATTTATTCATTAAAAACCCATTAAAGGATATTTAAAAGTCTGGTATCTATTTGTTTTAAATTTCTACTTTTGGAACCAGTCCTGAAAGTATGCTGACATCAAGTCATGTAGCCAAATCTAGCACTTTGGATTGCATCTAGAAATTTATTGCTACCCAATGCAGGGCTCACAGAAGAGGTGTGATATAACCATGCAAATAAACACCAGTCAACAAATTGGTCATTGCAGCTGGAGGGGGGCTAGTTTCTTGGATGTATAAGGCTGTTAACATATTGTGGGAGGGGGTGTTGCCAGCAGTCTTGAAGGAGGCAGTGGTAGGTACACTTTCCACCTTTAATTATTCTTTCTGGTTGCTCCCCTGTCATGCCAGATAAACCTGATATTCTCTGGCATTACCATCAAAGTTCTTTGCTCCAGTGGTATCCTTTGTGGGATAGCACTGTCCCTGAAAAAGCAGATCCATGACTTGGGGATCTTCCAGATTGGGATTAGAATGGTCTAATCTCAAACCCTAGCCTCCTACAGAACAACATGGCTTTCTTTGAGATTCAACTGGTGCATCAACTGTGGCTCTACGTGGGGCAAGAAGATCTTGCTTCAGTGATCCATGACCTTGTCATCACACATTTAGACTACTGCAATATGGGGATGCCTTTTAAGAAACTGACAAATTACATCTGTGCTGTGGGTACTGCATAGGTTATACCCTATCAATAGTGCTGGTGCTAATGTAGAAAACCTACATGGTTTGGCACCAAATTATCTGCAGGACCTCATTCTTCCATTGGAATTGGCCTGGCCAGTTCAGTCTAACCATGAGAAGCTACTAGCGGATTTCCACTTTAGGGAGGTGAGGAAGACTGTGGCTTGGAGGAACTGATTTTCAGTGGCAGCACTGGTTCTTTGGAATGACGACCCATTGGAAATCAGGTTTACTTCAACTTTGACTGCTTTCCAGAATCATCTCCAAACAGATGAATTAATTGATTTCCCCCAAAAACACCGAATCTTATTTCTGACTAAAATGATTTATAAGTATAATTAGCAGACAAGATGCAAAAATAGCTGATTAACCTATAACATCTTTATAACTTTAAAATATCCTTAAAATGTGCATGGTTTTTAATTTTTTCTTGACTTTTGAGCATTGCAGTAGCCTCTGAAGATACAGAAGTGTGGGGTTTTTTTTGAATTGAAATAATCAATATCTACTTGATGTTTTCAGAACCTCTCTGAAATTGCAATGATATCAGTAGAACATGAGCTGTTGGCATGGGAAAAGTGTCTTAAGTACAGTGGCCATGTGATAGATAACTTCATATAAAAATCAGAAAGAGCTCTTTGAACCTCATTTCTGCTTAGATTTGTGCACACTGAAACATTTGCAGTAGCTGGGTAAAACATTACATATAGTATTGAAAAAGCAGTTGATGAAGTGGAGGACAAACAAACAGGTATTCCTTGTTTAATGATGCTAATTGGGGCTGGAAACTCTGTTGTCAAGCAAAGTGATCATAAGTCAAAAAACTATGCTGCTTAGTGACAGCAATTCCAGCAGTCCTGGTTGCATTGTTAAGTGAGGACCATGCAGCTCTTTAAGCAAGGTCTCATGTGACTGCAGCGGACACTGTGACAGCCATAAGAATATTCAGCATATCCAAAAACAATTTAAAAACGGGTCCTTGGTGCTCTCTGTGCTTGGTTGTTTTCTTGCAGACGTTTCATTACACAACTTAGGTGCAATGTTGATGGTGTTACCTAGGTTGCGTAATGAAACATTTGCAAGAAAACAACCAAGCGCAGAGAGCACCAAGGACCTCTTGTTTTCCCCGTAAGCTGCAAATATTCTCCTTTATTAATTTAAAAGCAACTTGCACCTAGGGTCTGAATGTGGGGAAGCAAAGATTTTAACAAATCTGGGAGCCAGGGTGATCAAGGTTTTAATGTTCTTACCATGACTTTCTGTAGAACAGGTTATTTTTTTAAAAAAATAAAAGAAGTATTTTGGAGTATGATAAAAATCCCTAGATGAGCTATGGTGTAATGTAAAAATATGATAATTTCAGAAGTAAAAAAAAATCCTTTAATGATTCATGAGTTGCCTGAATGGGATGAGATTGGGATATGGTATATGTTTGGGAGAGAATCCTTGTTACAAGTTTGTACTGAATCCCTAAAAATAATGCTTAGGCTCTACTAGTATTTAAAATTCATAAACTACAATCAATAAAATATCAGTTCATTATAAAACAGTCAATAAAATATAAATAGATAACCAATATGAAAATCCCAAATCAGCATTGAACCACAGAGAAAGCCTTGAAAAACCAGGATTTTTTTATGGGCAATGAAAAAATATCCAAATAAGACCATAAGTATAACATTCTACAATATGGAAGCCATTGCAAAGAATGTCTGGCTTTGTATCCTCACAGCATTACATCTAGGAAACAGAAAAAGCAAAGGAACTGACTAGTGAGTTTAAACTAGAATTAGAAAAGACTGTCCTCTACTTTGTCATTTTTCATATCATTACATTTGTGAAATCTAAAGAATAACTTGTTTTATATGACTTTAAAAACTCAGTGCATAGATTAAGTGAGTTGAATAATTGGTAATCGTACTTTATACATAACAATGTTACTCACTTTCTGAATTGTTTTCCCAGTTTCCCTTTCTAAAAAACGATTGAACATTAAAAAAAAGCTAAAGAAAGCCATGTTTTGTATGTTTTCCTATTGAAGGCTAGGAAAAAAAATACACACAGCTGAGGCAATTCCACATTTGAGCATTGGATGCAGATGAAGCCTGTTCTTAAATTGAGTTTGTAGGAATTCTGAGATGAGTTGTGGTAGTTCAGAATAGCTTGTTATTTAACTGAAGCAAAATGGTTTAACTGATCTAATTCAAATTCTTTCTGTCTGATTGCAATCTATTGCTCCAGATCTCTCTGGCATTCTAACTGATTTTGCCACAGCAGCTTTGTTACTTGTGTGAAACACAAGTAATATTGGGTGCAGTGTTTGCAGTATCTCCAGTCAGACCAGAATACTCAAATCACCATCAGTAATTCCAACATTCCACTTCCAAAATATTTGGAAAGATGGAGTGATTTGGGGAGAAGAATCCTTCATTTTTCCATAACTTCTAATCATTATTAATTTGTCTCTCATCCTAAGCCTTGACTTTTGTGATATATTTAGTTAACTAATTGAACACAAAACATAGAATAATAGAGTTGGAAGGGACCTCAGAGGACTTCTAGTCCAATGCCCTACTCCAGCAGGAGACCCTATACCAGGGGTGTCAAACTCACATCATCACGGTGGTGTCACATGATGTATTGGGACATTTTTCCCCTTCGCTAAACCGGTCGTGAGCATGGCCAGCACGTGACGCATCCAGCCCGCGGGCCGGGAGTTTGACCGCCCTGCCCTATACCATTCCAGACAAATGGTTGTCCAATCTCTTCTTAAAAACATCCAGTATTGGAGCACCCACAACTTCTGAAGGCAAGCTATTCCATTGGTAGATTGCTCTCACCGTTAGGAAATTTCTCCTTCATTCTAGGTTGCTTCTCTTCTTGGTTAATTTCCAACATTATTTCTTGTCTTGCCTTTTGGTGCTTTGTAAAATTGGTTTAATAGCTCATTGAGTTTATGGAAAAGACCAGTAAGTGAAATCTCGTAACTTGCTGCTTGAACCCTGACAATGAGCTGCACTATATTCTGGAAAGAGTATTGTAATTCCTAGTGACTATCTGTCTCTTCCTTTAGAAGAATCTACTAAAGTGAAAGGTGGCATCCTAGGGTGGTCTTGGCTATAAATTTCATCATACTTTAGCATCATACTTTAAAACATTGGTTTTAAATGGTTCATTTTTCAAAACCCTGCTCATTCTTTCCTAACTGTCTAATGTTGCTGCAACTTGGTAAATACAGTCTAGCCCTGTGAGTTGTTTCCAGGATAGTGGGAGGATAAAATCCCATCTACTTATTTATTTATTTATTTATTTATTTATTTATTTATTTATTTATTTATTGCATTTTAATGCCGCCCAACTCTCAAGGGACTCTGGGCGGCTTACAACAGAAGTATAAAAACATTAAAACAATATAAATATTAAAAAACGATTTAAAAAGCCATACATACCATTCGTGGCCGGATCTCACAGATTGTAACATTGAGATCAGCGGCCCCAGGCCTGCCGGAAAAGCCAGGTCTTCACCGCTTTCCGGAAGGCCAATAGGGTGGGGGTAGTCCGGATCTCAGGAGGTAACTGGTTCCAGAGAGCTGGGGCAACCACAGAGAAGGCCCTCCCCCGGGGGCCCACCAGCCGGCACTTAAATCATACTTCAAAACTGGGAAAGAAACCAGAACAGATTGCCCCTGGAATGACCTTGGACAGAACTGATAATTTATGAAAAACCAGATACCATTCTTGGTTGGTTTTTTGCACTGTACATAACTACTATTGTGGATGTTTTATTGGAAAGTGCTCCTGAACAACAACAACAACAACAACAACAACAACAACAACAACAACAACAACAGGCAATTTTAAATAACACAAAAAAGGCCTACTGACATCTGTGAGTCACAAACTCCATAAGTTTCTTCAGGAAAAAATAAATCTGAAGAGTGGCTACAGCCGATGCTTTGTTTGGATGTGTACAGTATTTGGCTGCCTAGAAAAATGTAAAACAGGAGCTTCGGAGTTGACTGTGTCTTTCAAGAGTGGGCGTTAGAGCTGATAGCTCTACCAGTGCTTTATGTCTATCCGGCTACATGCCTCTGACAGCTATTTTGTACTTCAAAAATCCAGCCCACACACCCATTTTGTGACAGCACAAATTATCAAACCCTCAACATGTCAAAATTCCAAACGTGCCCACAAGCCTTCAGCTAGAAAGCCTGAAGACCCTGCCCTGCAGTGACTGGCAGCAACTGGCTGAGACTTCTTCACCATCTATTCCTAAGAAAGCCAATAACAGAACCTGGATTCTTCTTCACTCAAGGCATATAATATACTTTCAGTCTGCAGCCTTCTCCTCCACATACACCGCTCCCCAGCTGTCACTATGTATTTTGTGGAAAGAAGTCTTTCTGTACTTTTAACTAACTATCACAGCATTTCTCTGTACATCAAATAGACACTTGCCATAGACTACCTGCCCTGTATCAGTGGGGATGGAAAGATTCCCCTTATTTGATCGTGATGCTGATATGCAAACTATTAAACATATTGTGCAAGATTGCCCACAAACATGCGTTCTCTGATTCCCTAGAACACGGATGTCAAACTCACGGCGTCACGTTGCGGTCACGTGATGTATCGTGAAATTTTTCCCTTCACGGAGCTGGGGTGGGCATGGCCTGCGCGTGACGCATCCAGCCCGTGGTCCGCCAGTTTGACACCCCTGCCTTAGAAGATCTGCACAAAGCAACATCAGAGGCAATTGCATGGATTGCTGAATTCCAGTTGTTAGGCCACTGCCATACCCCCACAGACATTTTTAATATAATTATGTGGATTGTGTGCATATGTTTACATACGTACAGCAATCCTCATCATATGCATAATATTAATAATAATAATAACAACAGCAACAACAACTCTCAGTGAGGCACTACCTTGATGTGATTGTGGGTCGTGTACTCTGGGAAAGATGAGAGCTATGCCAGAGGTTTTGGACAGATCTCATCAGAGGAGTCAGACAATGAGTGTCTCTCTCATTAAAAATATGGAGAGATATAAATTCCAGAAAGTCATACCGGCTCGGACATCGCCCGGGTTAATAGGGACCACACCAGATGTTGGTGTTCTGCCCCAGCGACAAGCCACCAATAATACGCACACACAAACTACAAAACACTGTTCTTTTACTAATAAATGTCTCCTAATAACTTATTAGGAGCAACATAATAGTTTGAAAATAAAATAAAGGCAGAATAGGGTTTTCCAAATCTCCGCTGGTAAATATCTAATCTTTAACAGCTGGCCGGAGTCCAAGAGATAATATGATCAGGTCTGACTGTATTTTTATCAATACTCCCAGAGCTAAGAATGCAGGAAACAAGACCCGTACTGGAACAAGTAACGAGCAGACTGGAGTCACATAGATCAAGAGTAATAATAAACGTTGTTTTCTGCAACAAANAGAATGCAGGAAACAAGACCCGTACTGGAACAAGTAAACGAGCAGACTGGAGTCACAAAGATCAAGAGTAATATTAAACGTTGTTTCCTGCAACAAGGCTCAGCGTGGTCAGGGCTTAAATAGTCTAAGGGTGTGGCCACTTAGCCTGCAGCTCT
The DNA here is from genome assembly GCA_003457575.1 of Thermophis baileyi. Lineage (NCBI taxonomy): Eukaryota > Metazoa > Chordata > Lepidosauria > Squamata > Dipsadidae > Thermophis > Thermophis baileyi. The sequence continues at coordinate 1,074,425 of QLTV01004083.1, read as the reverse complement.
ACTCTCGAGGACACCTCCTCCTGAGTAGCCACTCTTGTCTTCTAGCAGCCCTGCGTGCCCTAGCATTGAGAAGAAGAGGAGGAGCCTCTTCTTCTTCGGCCCTGATGGGCTCCTCAGGAGGTACAGAAGGCCCTGCTTGACTCTCAGCCTCCTCGCTCTCTGACTCGGGTGCCAGGTACATGGGCCGATGGTACCTCGCCACAACCGCCTCATCGTCCTCCTCGCTCTCTGACTCGGGCGCCAGGTGCACGGGCTGATGGTACCATGCCACAACCGCCTCATCGTCCTCGGGATCCATGATCACCGGCACGGGACACTGGCAGGCCACAACAGTTGGAGTTCCTGGATATCTGGTGAACAATGGGCTACAGGACTCAGGACTGTTAGCTGAGCAACCAGGGCCAGCAGCTGAAGAACTCTTGGAAGAAAAGGTGTTAACCCGTTATAAATATGCAGTGATTGAAAACAAACAGCTTCCATCCTGCTACGATATCTGTAACACCATCAAACATCTGCCTATCCCAGCTCCTTGGAAAGGACTCGATAGGTAGACAAAGATGCCAAACCCAATCTGAACATCTGGATGATTGCTGATAATAATAATAATAATAATAATAATAATAATAATAATAATAATAATAATAATAATAATAATAATAATAATAATAATAATAATAATAATAATAGCTACCTACAGAAATCCTGCCCCCTCTAATGTTCTTTGTAGCAAGTGAGACATCCAATTGTATAAAATTTCTGAACTACATATAGAATCCTTCCTTCTTAGGAAATGGATACTTTATGTGGGTAGACCAAATTAAGTTGCAAATTGATGCTTCTTTATGAAGCTCATTGTAATTATAATCAGCACGTTAGGATTTTAGTGGAGCATGTTGTATGAAAACAATGCCATATTGGCCCCCAAGTGCTCTTGAACTCAACCTTGCCTCTGTACTTTTCCAGCTACCCTGGGATAAACACGGCAAACGGCCAAATGTATCTCCATATCATCTCCTCTGCTGAGCTCCAGAATCCAACTCATCAGCACAGCTGCAATACATAATGTAGCTACATTCTAAAGCCAAAGAGAATTCTATATTCGTTTGATCAGGAAATTGTCTAAAAGAAAACACCCGGATAAATGTATTTCATTTTGTTTAAAGTTGAGGTTGCTGGGTAGTCTTTAGAAGGCTGATTGGTCCAATGAGACCTCTCTGCTGTTGTATTTACCTTATTAATAAAACAAACAACAGAGATGCAAGATTGGCATATGAAGCTACTAAGTAGAACATGATCCCATGGATAAATGAATAATTCTTGGAAATTCAACACAAATAATTCTATAATCCATGTGCTGGCATTTACATGACTGTAATGGAAATGACATAGCTGTTAACAAAATTATATAATGATAAACTACATATATTGCTTCAAGATAAACATAACCTTTTTAGCATCACCAGAAAAATTTCCTAAAGCCATTAGGGTTAGGAAGAGATTGTTTCACATAGGCACACAAACATGTGTTTCCAAATTGATAGCCAATAACAAAATAATATATTGATAGTCAATAATATCTGTGGTGTGTGTGTGTGTGTGTGTGTGTGTGTGTGTGTGTGTGTGTGTGTGTGTGTGTAGAGGGAGGGAGGGAGGGAGGTTTGGTCTACTGGTTAAGGCACCAGGCTAGAAAGTGGGAAGCTGTACATTCAAATCCCACCTAAGTAATGAAAGCCTGCCTGGGTGACTGTGGGCCAGTCATTCTCTCACAGCCCAACCCACCTCACAGAATTGTTTTTGTGGGGAAAATAGGGGGAGGAAGTGTATTGGATGTGTTTGCTACCTTGAGTTATTTGTAAAAATAATAAAAGTGGGATACAAATAAATAAATAAAATATATTCAGAGATTGTTTTCACTGAGCTTCCATGTTCACTTCAGCTGAGAGGATTGTTTCACAAGTCTCTAGACAATTCACTCTGACATTAGTTGAAAAATCCTGGTGAAGAATATACCATGATCAATAAATCACAAAAGTTGGATTCACTCACCAGTGCTAAGCCAGATCTAAACAATACATATTATATATTCAGTTGGCATCAAAACTTCCACCATGCAGGAAAGCTGTGGAGCCCAGCACATAGATTTAGACAAAGGCTGAGAGAACTGGGTCAGCATTCAGTAAGTGGGCACAAATACATACAGGGTTGCTGAGTTCAGGTGGAAGGTGCTTTTTGTTGACAAGAAGGCCCTAATTTGTTTCTTTACTTGTTAGAACTGACACAGAAAGGACAAAACTGCAATATGACCGAATAGCTGTGCGTTCTTAACTTGTTGCATGGACAAGATATACAGCAAAATACTTTCAGACAATGCTTGCTGTTTTGTAAAACTCTTCGGATTTCCAAATTATTTCTCTTTTTCCCATGATTTGTTAGCAAAGATGCTTGATAATATCACTGGTCCTAGGAAAAACATTGATTTGTAGTAAATGAACATAGCTAAGACAGTTAATCAAGAAAGAAAAATTCCTCTAAATGATTAATGGGAGGAGGCACGGTTCATAATCTCCCCCCACTCCAATACTTCTATAAAGACAGCATCATTAAAAATCAATACAATAATTATTACCGTAATGCTTAATATCATTGTAAATGAATTCTGGCTGAGTTATTCATTTAGTCTAAAAACGGCAACTTTATATAAGCATTTGTTATGAATTAAAACAAGGCTTCATTCCTTATTGTTTCCTTTTTCTAGGCAGAGGTTCAGCTATGCTTTCTGGAAGCACAAAGAGATGCTGTTGAGCAGATGTCCTTAAAGCTATACAGTGAGCAGTACAACAGCAGCAGCAATCGAAAGGAAGAATTTGCGGATATGTCAAAAGTTCACACAGTGGGAAGTAATGGGTAGGGAACTATTCTTTTTGTTGTTTTATTCTCAGTGATCTGTATCTTCTTTTTTAAAAACATGATCTCTTCCTCACTTCTATGTTAGCCAGAAAGATTTTTCTTACTAAGCCAAAAGACAGGAAACCCATCATAGTCTCTCTCTCTCTCTCTCTCTCTCTCTCCACAAAACCCCTCCTTGCCTCTCTCTCTCTCTCTCTCTCTCTCTCTCCCTCCCCCCCTCACACCCTCCCTCCCTCTCTCTCTCTCTCTCTCTCTCTCCTGTAGAATATCAGTCTGCTGCAATTCATTTCCCAAAATTACTTGATCACTGAACAGGCAAACTAACTACAGCTGATCAAGTTTGTTTAAAGGTTTCATCCTGGAATGCATTGATTGGTGTTGGTCCATTATTTTTATGCTTTTACTTTGTTCTGCATCATTTGTACAAAAATGAGTACAAAATTAAACGAAACCCAGCATTTTGCTCAGCATCAACCTAAATATCTGTCTTTCATGAACTCCCCCCCCCCAGCAATGGTCAATCTGATGTCTCCGCAAAACTGACAATTCAGGCATGTCAAAGATTACCTGATATAATCTGGTAATTATTTGTAATAATCACTGCTTCTAGTTGCAATGCAGTGCTGGTAACCTCTGGGCCAATAGCTTTGAAGCAAAATGGGATTAATTATAGACAAAATAGAAGTCACTACATAATCAGGAACTCCTAAAATATGTAGCAAAATGTAGCTTTTAAATTCAGCTCTGCTGCCTCCAAATAAGATGGATATAATGTAATGGAAAATAGAAAATATATATTTGTGTCATAGGACAGCCTTAATTTCTCCCATGTGCAGTTCATTTATTCTAGGCCTGCTGAGATTCTTCACATCTACATTACAGTACAATATTGAATAGTGACCTGCCTTTTAACAGAGTTGTTGCCCCAGGGGTGGGTTCTAACCTACGTCGCCACCGGTTTGCTTCCTCCCGCGCCACGTGGGTGCACACGTTTCACACACTGCGTGCATGCGCAGTACTAAAAACCCAGCTTATGCGCATGCCCAGAAGCAAAAAACAGCTTCTGCGCACGCGCAGAAGCCAAAAACAAAATGGCGCCGCCTACGGTGCCACCAAGAGAACCGGTTCGTGGGCGTGGCCAACCGGCGATTGCTCCCGGTTCGGCGAACTGCGGGAAATTCCCGCTACCGGTTGTAAAGAACTGGTCCGAACCAGGAGCAAGCCACCTCTGTGTTGCCCCCATCATCTTTCAAATGTATGTGTATGAATGTATACATATGGGAATGTGTGTATATGATATTACTTAAATATATTGGTACTCTTAGTGTAGCTAGAAGTCATGCTAGAAGTCATTCACTCCTTTTTGTCAGTTGCAACCTCACTTGCACGTTTTAAAGGCACCAAACAAACAAACAAAAACATTTATAATATCCATGCTGGAAGTAATCCAGCATGGGTAACTTATAGTTAAAACCAGAGGTGGGTTCCTGCCGGTTCAGACTGGTTCTTTAGAACTGGTAGCGGGAATCCCCCCCCCACTCACCGAACCGGCAGCGATGGCCAGCTGGACACGCCCCCGAACTGGCTCTCTCGGCGGCGCCATAGGCACCACCATCTTGTTTTTCGCTTCTGCGCATGTGCAGAAGTTGTTTTTTGCTTCTGCGCATGCGCAGAAGCTGGATTTTCAGCACTGCGCATGCGTGTGTGCCTGTGCAAAGCACATGTGCGCCCACGCGGTGCGGGAGGAAGCGAACCGGCAGCGAGGTAAATCAGAACCCCTGGTTAAAACTACCCATGTAATAAAGTTATTTACTTCCAGCATGGACATCTATTGTCGCAGGATGCAAGCTGTTTTTTGCTTCTGGGCATGCGCATAAGCTGGGTTTTTAGTACTGCGCATGCACGCAGTGTGTGAAACGTGTGCACCCACGTGGCGCGGGAGGAAGCAAACCGGTGGCGACGTAGGTTAGAACCCACCCCTGGGGCAACAACTCTGTTAAAAGGCAGGTCACTATTCAAAGAGCCGAGGTGGCGCAGTGGTTAGAGTGCAGTACTGCAGGCTACTTCAGCTGACTGTTCAGCAGTTCAGCGGTTCAAATCTCACCGGCTCAAGGTTGACTCAGCCTTCCATCCTTCCGAGGTGGGTAAAATGAGGACCCAGATTGTTGGGGGCAATATGCTGACTCTGTGAACCGCTTAGAGAGTGCTGTAAAGCACTGTAAAGCGGTATATAAGTCTAAGTGCTATTGCTATCTAAGTGCTATTCCAAATAAAGCTGTCTTTTGCAATTGAGTGATTGTGATTTTGTCAATGTTGATGGTATTCAAGTGGTACTCCAAAAGTTTTGGGATTGCACCTATGGCCCCTCTTACCATTGACACTGTCTTTACTTTCTTTTGCAATAATTGTTCTATTCAATAATTGTTCAATAATTGTTCAATTTGCAGATCTTTTTATTTTGTGATTTTCTCCAGTTCTTTCTCTTCTATTCCGCTGTCTCCAGGTACTGCCACACCTGCTATCAAGACTTTTTTTTAAATCTTTCTTATCGACAATTAAGTCTGAAATGTTATGTGGCAGCTGCTTGTCTGTTTGAATTCTAGAGGCCCAGACCCCTTTAACTTCTTCATTTTCTATTACTTTTTCTATTTTGTAGTCCCACCAGTTCTTGTTTGCAAGCAAATAATATTTCTTGCAGATACTCCAATGCACCGTTGTTGCTACTTTGTCATGCCATTGTTTATAGTCAGTCTGTACAATCTTCTTGCAGCAGCAAGTATTGTTAATATTATTATAGAATGATACTTTTATTGTCAGTGTATGCATGTACCTTTTACTTACAGTAGTTTGATGTGCTTAAAGGTAAATTTGCATGGAATGGCTGTGCAACTTGAAAAACCCAACTATGCCTAAAGATTGAAAAATGCTATTATTGTTTCCCTACACAAAGGAAAAAAAGTAGCAAGAATGAAAGTAAAAAACTTTAGGGAGATTAGTTTGTTCAACATGCTTCAGTAGTTTGAAAGTATAGCATAGGTAGCAGAGAGCCAACTTTGGGAAGTACAGTGTGTTGTTATATAAACAGGACTATACAAACAATTTTTTCCCTCTTCACAAAGTCATGATAAAATGAGTGAATAAGAGAAAGAAAATTTAATCTATGCTGATTTAGACAAATTTATGATAAAGTGAGTAGGCTTGAATAATAGGTTGTTTTGCACATATCTGAAATCAAAGGGAGATTGCTGATGCAGTAAGATTGATATATGATGGGAATAAAGCTGGCATGAGAATAAATGGAATATTCGCTGAATGATTCAACAAGTAAAAGCAGACAATAAAACAACATATCCTTGGGTTTTAATGTATTTATTGATAAATGTATAAGGAATGTTTGTAATAAGAGCAATATGTTACATATGTAGTAATATGTCTGCATTTTTATATGCAGATGATCTGTTACTGGCTAAGATCAAATTAATTTGCAGTAAATATTAGTCAGATTGTAGATGCAATAAGGATCATGAATCTGAACATTTGTGTATCAAATAAAGACCAAATAAAATAGAATGAATGATTGCACAGTAAGAAATTAGAGCCAATAGATGAATTTATGAATCTTAGTAAAATATTCACTAAGACTGGGGGGAAAGATAGAGAAATTTGAAGTGTATAAATTCCAGTAGAAAGATACTGGGTAATATGTAGTCTGTTGTGAGGAATTAATATTTGTGACCAAAAGCTAAAATGGCTATGTATAAGAAAATGTTTCTGCCCATTTGGGTGTATGAAAGTGAGAGGTGGATATGTTAGCAGAACCATAAAGATAAATTGGATGTAATGGGAATGGGTTGCTTAAGATGTGTGACTGGTAAAAGAAGAGATCAGATCAAGAATGAATAAGTGCTGAATGAGAAGCTTAAAAGAACAAAACATGATGTATGAAGTGGTGTATTGATGTGGTAGAAACAGGAATGCTTTGCAAGGATAGAAACATATGGAGAAATACAGTAAATGCTGCTGGCATGAACTAAATTCAGATTTCCTTTTCTTTTTCTTAGCTTGTGCCTTTAATTTGATCTACTATTTCTTACTCTTTTTCTATGGTTTGCATAACATTGCTTACCTTGAATTATGTGCTGGGTCTCTCTGTGGGTGCTATAGTGTTTAAACTAGGAGTGTTTATACTTAGAAATCAATTTCCCACTGATAATGTGTTTCTTAAAACAATAGTGCCAGACTGAAAATTCTAGTGATTAAAGCATGTTCATTTGAATCAGTTTCTGCCATTTTTCAGATGATCATACCTTTTTAACCTTCATTTTTATTAGTTTAGGAAATAATATGTAACATTCATGATCTGTGTTTTTTCCAGCACTGTGCATGCGTCACCATCTTGTTTTTGGCTTTTTTGTTGGTTTTTTTTGGATTTTTCGGCACTGCGCATGTGCGCGCACGCAAAGCGCGCGTGCACGCCCACGAGGTGCTGTCACGCGGCGCGGGAGGAAGTGAACCGGCAGCGAGGTAAGTTAGAACCCACCCCTGCTTAGAACTATCCAGTTCTGGAAATCAACAAAGAGGTGAGAAATCAGATTTCATTCTGAGGTCAGAGTCCTCTCAGTCTTGGAGAATGGCACAAAAGAACCATAGATTAGATTAGATTAGATTAGATTAGATTAGATTAGATTAGATTAGATTAGATTAGATTAGATTAGACTAGACTAGACTAGACTAGACTAGACTAGACTAGACTAGACTAGACTAGACTAGATATAATTTCACAATGGAACTCCATTCATGGACTGCTCTAGTAGTATTTTTATTCAAACCATTGCTGATTGCTAATGATGGCAGTTCAACATGGTGCACCAAGGCATCATTATAATTCTTACACTGATTTCACTGCTTCATGTTATAACTGCAAAAAAAAATTCCAAACGAACAACAAAACAAAACCCTAGGCAGGGTTTGAAAGGTAATGCATGTTTCGTTATTTGTCTGTACATAGCTAATAAAAGCCACATGCTACAATAATGTACAGTTCCAAAGAAATATAAGACCATATTGCCATATGATTTTTGGCTATTATTTTTTTAATTCAGTAACCAGATGCCTACAATCAGAGTGATGCGGAGGTGCATCTTCAACATTTTTTTAGCATTATTTATCAAAGTGATAATTTGTTAGTCCACTCAGAAAGTGGGAGAACACAATCAAATCAAAAGAAAACTAAAAGAGGATACAGCTGTAAATCGATAAAAAGAATGTTAATCTAGTCCCCTTAGAAAGAGAGGTCCATCACTGGAGACCTGCTTTATATATTGACCAAACTAATTATTCATGGTGGAAAGTTATTTCACAAATTATATTTTAATAATAATAAATTATAGGTCAGTATGAGTCAGTTTGGTGTAGTAGTTAAAACAGGCCAGAAACAAGGAAATTGTGAGTTCTAGTTCTGAACAGCAGAGCCAAGAAGTTGAATTCCTAAAGATCAGAAAGGATGCAAGAAGAAAAATAGAAGAGTCATATTAGTTGATAATACTCTACTACAAAGAACATAAATGAATTTGTTCCAGCTGGTCCTACCAGTTTGTGGAGTCTGCACTCTGCCAGAAATACTGATTAGGGAATCGATGCAAATTAGTCCAGTGATAATTTCTGCTCATCCATGTGATACTATGATGAACAGCTACAGCCCATCAATATGGACTTGAGTCTGATTTTAGGATTTGATCCTAGAAAGGAAACTCATTCTATGCTTGAATACTTTGGAATTTGAACAGTATATTTTAATATATTCAAAGCAATTTTAGGTAGAATTGCATAGTATGAGAAATATGTGGGAGAAATATGTGATGGGATGATGCAAGAAATTCAGTGTGGGTGGGGGGAGAGAGCTTTTTCATTCTAGATCTGAGAGAGAATGACTAGCCCAAGATCACACAGGTAGCTTCATGCCTACGATGGGCGTGGAGCTTATTGTCTCTCAGTAAGGCTTGGTGCCTTAACCACTACATGAAACTGACTTCCAGGCAAAATTTACAATTCATTAATGTTAAAACAATTTATTTGTATACATCTGGAAAATTAATACCTCCATGAAGCTTCTTTCATTAGCATTTATCCAAGCAATTCTCAGAATATTTTTGTAAACAATTATTGGAATGGATGATAATAATAATTATTAAACAAATGTCTATGCCAGCAGCATAAAAAGGCAGATGGCTTGGTTATAATGGCCCTGCTGGGCTTGTCTTTAGATGTGAAGGAAGTGGAGGTTGAGGTATCTCGGGGCAATAATGTTGGAGTGGGTTATTCCAATGAAGCCACTCTAACTTCTAAACTATCTAAAAAGATAGACAGAATCCAAGATGGTGAACAGGCTGCAACGGCTGTAATAAACTCTTCCATAATTTAAAGAGGTTTTTTCTTTTCCTTTACATTTTTAATTCACTTTTGACCCATTTCTAATCCATATCTGATTTTTACACGAGTACATATAGTGAGGCTACCAATTTGTTTTTAGCTACATTTTACAAGCCAAGAGGCCTCTTACAAGCCAAGAGGCCTAAGAGGAAAGGTTGTGAAAGAGGCCTGAGAAGAAAGTAGAAAAAGAGGCCTGTGAGGAAATTAGAGAAAGATCCGAGTGGTCAAATTCCCGAGAGAAATTTCAAGCGCATTGCCCTGAACTCCCAAGAGTCCCTTTGGAGTTGGGCTGCATACAAATTTAATAAATAATAATAATAATAATACCAGTAATTGCAGTGCAAAGAAGTTTCCACTCCAAATTCTCAGTTCTAGAAGATTCCTGATATCTGCTGTAGGGAGATGCATAACTCATACATGTGACACGAGGGGTCACTATAGAGAACCCTTCTTCTTTCCTTGCTACCCAGATACTTCTTTCATTTAAAAGGAATAATTTGTCAAATCATTTGTCTGTAACAAATGCAAAACAATGTATATCCAATAAACCTAATCTACCGTGAGTCCACCGCATCTGTGCTGCACTGCTACCCTTGCACTTCATCTGTAACGACCCCTCTGTACGGAGCCCTTCCAAGGCTATCACTGAGGCTACCACTCCAACCAATTCCCAATGAGGCTACTGCAACTGACCACGTTGATTCATCTATAATACCTTAATTTCCTAATTAATTAATTAATTAATTAATTAATTAATTGCTGCTTAATTTCTTAATATAATATTGATTGAGAGATTGGTAACTGATTGATTAGATAGTTGGGCATTTAATGATTGTTAATTGCTAGAATAATTAGGCTTTTAATTGATTATCAATTGAACAATTTAAATACTTAGTCTTTGTTTAACTTTTGATTTATTGGTTGGGCAATTAATTTGTTGCTTAGTTTAATTGACTGGATTATTGACCGTTTAATTGATTTACTGATATTTTTTATTGTATAATAACTAATTAATTAATTGACCGGGCACTATTAACTAAATAGTTTAGCATTCATTAATAATTAATACTCCAGTGTTAAATTGTCTGTCTAACTAGTTAGACTTTGTTTATCGATTGATTATTGATTATTGATTTTGTAATTTGGCAATCTAATCAGCTACATAGAATACTTAATTGGAAAGGCTTGGATTGCAAATACTAAACCACCATGCCTAGCAAGCACTCCACCGCCAACCCTACACTCAAAATGAATGAAATCTCTACTAAAGACCAACATAATTCCAGCTCATGCTGCTTCATCTGTTTAGATCCCATTGAGGAAGACGTGAGTTCAATAAAGTGCTCCCTATGTGGCATGTATACTCACCACAAATGCATGAAATTAACCAAAGCCATGGCCCAATTCATACAAGAGGCCTCACTCCCATCCTCCCATTTTGCACTCCCACTTCTCTGCCCATCTTGCAAACCAAAACTAGACAATGTCAATGTCCTGCAAGGAAGGGCAAACTCTATTGAATCTCGTTTAGCATCCCTCAACACCATTGAAGCGCAATTTCAAAACTTAATCCGCTCAGAACGGGTTCGCAATTTGGGTGTCCTCCTGGACTCACAGCTGAGATTAGATCAACACCTGACAGCTGTGGCCAGGGGGACCGTCTTGTGCACCAATTGCGGCCCTATTTGGATCAGGAGGCTCTGCTCACGGTCACTCATGCCCTTATCACCTCACGGCTTGACTATTGCAATACGCTCTACATGGGGCTACCCTTGAAGAGTGTCCGGAGACTACAATTAGTCCAGAATGCAGCTGCACAAGCAGTCGTGAGTGTACCAAGGTACACCCACACAAGTTCCATCCTTCGCGAGCTGCACTGGCTGCCGATTGCGCTCCGGTCACAATTTAAGGTGTTGGTTGTTACCTTTAAAGCCCTACATGGCTCAGGACCAGTTTATCTGCGGGACAGCCTTCTGCCACACTCCTAACGACCAGTGAGGTCGCACAGGGCTGGCCTTCTTCAGGTCCCGTCAGCCAGACAGTGTCGGCTGGCGGGCCTGCGGGGGAGGGCCTTCTCTGTAGCCGCCCCAACTCTGTGGAAGCAACTTCCCCCCGAGATCCGCACTACCCCCACCTTACTGGCTTTCCGTAAAGCCGTTAAGACCTGGCTTTTCCGGCAGGCCTGGGGCCAATAACTGACTGATTGGCCC
>QLTV01004083.1:1041245-1052803 GCA_003457575.1 Thermophis baileyi | reverse complement strand
CTTAATGAAAAGAAGGACTAGGAGTGACATAATAGCAGTGTTCCAATATCTCAGGGGCTGCCACAAAGAAAAGGGAGTCAAGCTATTCTCCAAAGCACCTGAGGGTAGGACAAGAAGCAATGGGTGGAAATTAATCAAGGAGAGAAGCAACTTAGAACTAAGGAGAAATTTTCTGACAGTTAGAACAATTAATCAGTGGAACAGCTTGCCTCCAGAAGCTGTGAATGCTCCAACACTGGAAGTTTTTAAGAAGATGTTGGATAACCATTTGTCTGAAGTGGTGTAGAGTTTCCTGCCTACGCAGGGGGTTGGACTAGAATACCTCCAAGGTCCCTTTCAACTCTGTTATACTATTCTATTCTATCCATCCATCCATCCATCCATCCATCCATCCATTTTACTTTTAGCTTTCCTTTTAGATGGTTCATTGTGAAGTGGAAGCAGAAAGTCGGGAATGTAGATTTTGAGGCTTTATATGGAACTATCAGGATGTAGTAAATCATTCTCATTTAGGCAATTTCTAATTGGACTAATTTTGACAATTGTCATCCTTGAGTTGCATTGAGCATATGGCATATCTCAAAGAGCAGACTTTTTTTATGAAACATTAAAAAAAAACCTAGCCCCAGAATCAACAACAATGTTGTGTAACAACCACCTTTTCACTTTTAAAATTTCTTCCAGAAGAAATTATAGATTCAAGGTTAAAACAAGTTATTGCTTTTTTATGCTTTAAATTTTTTTGCATTTTTTTTCTATGTGGTTTGCATTGAAATATTTTGCACAAAATGTTTGAATGGAAGAAAATTGTTTACATTTGAATAAATAAATAGGTAAACTAGTGTACTAGCTTTTTTGAGAGCTGCTTATGAGTATAGAAACAAATGCTGAATATTTTTTAATATTTTGCCTTTTAAAAATGGAAGTGCTTAGTAACTTAACCAGTTTTTACACCACATGTAGCCAGTTTGGTGCAGTGTTTAAGGCATCATGCTGAAAACAAGGAGATCATTAGTTCTAGTCCTGACTTAGGCACAAAGCCAGCTAGGTGACCATAGGTTAGTTGCTTTCTTTCAGCCTTAAGAAGGAGGCAATGGCAAATCATTTCTCAAAAATCTTGCCAAGGAAGTTGCAGGAAGTTGTCCAGGAAGTTTCTCAGTATTGGACAAAATTGAATGGAAGAAAACATTTTTTCCAATTCTATTTCTGGTTATTTTTAAAAGTTTCTTCAAGCTTTTTTGAGTGTAACAATCTTAATTTTCTTAGCTTTCCTGAGATACGATATTACAATAGTAGAATACATTAATGTCAGCACTAGTTGTAGTTGTTTGATATGTGAAGTAAATGATGTTGTACAAAGCCTCTCTGGGCAAAGGCATGGTAGAAGCCACTTTGATGTCAAAATGACATTGTGCACATCATGATGCCATTGTGCAAATGACACAATGCCCCTCTTGCCCAGGAACATAATTGGCTGAGAAAGAAAGCACTATGAAACAGTATTCATATGCCACAACCCAAAGAGTTTCAGCCATCTTAGCTCAGTTGAATGCATACCTAAAATAAGACATTAAGAATATAAACTATATAATAATTTCTATAGACACTCTTATATGCATGTTCACAGTAGACTTGTATTTTGTACTTTTTAATACTGATTATTGTACTTCTCAAGTTTCATATATTAAGAAAATATTCTAAGGATCAAGGTGAAACAGAATCAAAATGGTGTAGTATACCCATATACTACCAACATTGGGAGTCCTTATTTAGAACTCCCAAGATGAAGTTTAGCCCCATGAATGATTTCTAAATGTTCAAAAACTAATTATGCATAGTATCACTTGTAATAGAGAGTCAGTTTGGTGTAGTGGTAAAGAAGAGAAACCAGGAATTCTAGTATTGCCATAGGGATAAACCCAGCTGGGTGATCTTGGGCCAGTCACTCTCTCAGCCCTAGGAAGAAGCCAATACCGAACTACTTCTGAAAATCTTGCCAAGATAACTACAGAGACTAATCCAGGCAATTATGAGTTAACACTGACTTGAAGGAACCAAAAAAAAAAGGGGGGTAGGGGGGGGTGGGGACACCAACCATAATCTTCCTTTCATAGGCCATCTTGGAATTACTCTGACAATTTTGACTTAAAGGCACACACATACATTACTTAAGAGCTGTGGTGACGTAGTGGTTAGAATAGTATTGCAGGCCATCTCACTGCTCACTCCAGGAGTTCGATTCTGAGCAGCTCATGGTTGACTCAACCTTCCATCCTTCAGAGCAGAGGTGGGTTCCTGCCGGTTCGGACCGGTTCTTTAGAACTGGTAGCGGAAATTTCCCCCCACTCGCCAAACTGGCAGCGATGGCCGGCTGGACATGCCCCCAAACTGGCACTCTCGGCGGTGCCATAGGCGGCGCCATCTTGTTTTTTCCTTCTGCGCATGTGCAGAAGCTGGATTTTCAGTACTGCACATGCATGCACGGGTGCAAAGCGCGCGCGCCCACACGGCGCAGGAGGAAGCGAACCGGCAGCGAGGTAAGTCAGAACCCACCCCTGCTTCAGAGGTTGGTAAAATGAGGACCCAGATTGTTAGGGGCAATATGCTGGCTCTGTAAACCACTTAGAGAGAGCTGTAAAGCACTGTGAAGTGATACATAAGTCTAAGACTCTACGTGCTATTGCTATTGCTACTACTTGTATTAGAACAGGCCAGGTTCGTATTCAGTCCCTTTTGATCCACAAATTCTTTTGGGATAGTTACTTAATATTCTTGTGTCTCTGTAATATTGACATTTGTGTACTTAGAGTGTGTATATGATAAATGATAAAAATAAATTGCTCAAATATAATAAAGGTAAAGTCTGTTTTTTTTAAACAAATACTGTACTACGTCTATAAAATAACACTAGAAAATTTAAAAAGGATACTCTTTGACTGTAAAATGGAGACAAAAAATGTACATGAAATGAAAACCATCTCAGATTCATAGAAAATATGCCAGAGATACTTAAAGAATATTCAAATACCAGCAAACACTTAAAATAATCAGATATTGAGTGATTAGATTATTTTGGGTTAAAAATAGCAATGTAAGATTTGATTTGGGAATATGATGTTACATCTGGAAGAAAGCTGATATGAATATTCAGTGATAGCAGAGAAATGCTGCATGCAGTTTTAGTCATAACAGCCTTTACTTCAGGAATAAGTTTGAATTGCACTGCAAAGTACTATAAACAGTAGGACTACACAGCAATCATGTAGAAGACAAAAAGGTAATTTAGAGCAGGGGGTCTCCAACCTTGGCAACTTGAAGACTTGTGGACTTCAACTCCCAGAATTCCTCAGCCAGCTGACTGAGGAACTCTGGGAGTTGAAGTTTGGAGACCCCTGATTTAGAGCATGCAGGGTACTCATATAGCACCTGTTAGCAACTCTTTAAACAAGATGTATTTGCTTTAAGGAAGGGCCATCAGGTGCTATTTGTGCACTCCAAATGCTCTAAATCATTATTTTTCCTTTTGAAGTTGGATTGTTGCATGGTCCTAATCAGAGGTGGGTTCCTCCCGGTTCGGACTGGAGCGCCCGAACTGGTAGCAACCTGCTGGTGACATCACAGTGATGTCACGGATCCAGTTCGGTCAGTGCCGGTCCATGGGCGCCGCCATCTTTTTTTTTAAATTTTTTTGAACTTTTTTTTTGAAATATTTTTTTTAATTTTTCCCTGGTTTTTTTTTCTTCTGCGCATGCGCAGAAGCCGAGTTTCCGGCACTGCGCATGCGTCACCATCTTGTTTTTGGCTTTTTGGGGAGGGGATTTTTTTCTGATTTTTCGGCACTGCGCATATGTGCACGCGCCCACGCGGTGCGCCCACGCGGTGCACCCACGCGGTGCACCCACGTGGCACGGGAGGAAGCAAACCGGCAGCGAGGTAAGTTAGAACCCACCCCTGGTCCTAATAGAGAACTTGGATATTTTTCTTTCAAAAAATTAAGCTATGCTGATTTGATTACTGTCTTAACATTAAAGACATCATAAAAACTAAAACAAAGCATATAATTGAAGCCAAATCAAAATAAAATATAAAACAGAGACTATAGTGTTTGGCTACTAAACATAGTGGTTATGGCTTCCAAGCACCTTTGAAAAGTCTCCCAATATTTTTAATGGGATAAGTAACAAATGATATAATATAAAGCAAATATATTAATAATAATGATCAACCAATAAGTCAGTATTATTTTTTTACTGATTGCATAGATAGATTTTCTCCAAGATGATCTGTTCCTACCTTGGTTCTTCAGGCCTTCCAACAGTGCACCTATCACCATTTAAGGTTTGTCCATTCACCTTGCTGTTGGACATCCTTTCTCTTTTCTTCCACCTTCTTTTCTTCCACCTTCCAGGCCTCTTAAGAGAGGTACAGTAGGTCTTCTCATAAAGTGTTCAAAGTATGGTAATTTCAGCCTGGTTATATTTGTAGTCATTAGCTTGGTCTTCTTTATGTTTAATCCTATTCCCATTTTTTCACTGTACTCTTTGATTTTCATTACTAGGCCCTGTAGATTGTTTGCATTCTCAGTTATCAATGGGATGCCATCAGTATAGAACAGGTTATTCCTGTTTCTTCCCTCCAGTTTTAAGATCTTGCTCAGTTTCTTCCAAATCAGGAGATTCCTTCCTATATGCTGAATATAAATATAAATTCAGATATAGGTTAAATAATAAGGGAAGGGAATAGAGCCTTACCTCACTCTTTTGCAGACGCAGAAGCTGTCCATTTCATCATGCTCTATCTGGATTATGGATTCCTCATCTACATATAGGTTTAAGATGGTCTGGGATTTCTATTTTCAAAAATGCACTGTCCAGACTGGCAACACAGTCAAAGGCTTTTCTATGATCAGTGAAGCACATATTGAATTTTGGAAGGTATTCTTTGGATTTCTCAATTATCCAGTGTACATAAGTAATGATGTCTCTTGTTCCTTTGCTTTTTTAATGCCAACATGTGGCATCTTCCTTTTCACGTAGGGATCTATTATGTCTTAGATTATTTTAAACATTAGATGGTAGCATGTGAAAATAAATTTATTTTTTATTCTGGCCTTATGTATGAGTTTTGAATGCATGCCCTGAACTAGAAAAAAAAGAGTACCTATAATATAAAACTAATCACAGTATAATATAAAGCAACATGTATTATACAGAGAGATAATATTTGATGCAAGAATATTTTATTGATCTTCCACGTCTGGCATCTGAGGAGGAAAGTTAGTTATATTGGCTAATCTTGTGCACACTTACCAGGCAGTAAATTGTATTACATTTGCCTGCAGAGTTTAGGCTTCACTCATGCTCATTGCTGGTTGAAGAGAAAAGAGCTAGCATCAATTCCTATAGGATTCCATTCAGTTGCCTTCATGGAATCCTATAGCAACCAGGTGATTAACTAGATACAAAGTAATATGTGAGAATTTTCGAATGTAAGAACAGATGTATTCTGAATTTGATCAGATTTAGAAAGTAAATTTGGAGCTCATTCTCACTCTAGTTCTCTCTTATGAATGAACAAAGGGGATGACTGTAATATATGAATCAAGCTAAGGTAGGTTGAAACTTAAAGTCTTGGCTCAGACTTCAGGATTGGCAACATCCAGCAACACTTTTAGCACTAATAATAAAATTCAAAATTTATTATGAGTCACATTATAAAACATGAAAATTTTAAGATGTTTACAAAATTCAATTAAATTCCCAGAACTTGTGATATGTTCTTGATGAAACCTTTTAACATCATTTTATACATTAAATAATAAAATTATGTGTAGGTATTTCAAGATGTTGTTGTTGATGAAGATGAGCATGACGAGAACTAACTGCAGTCAATTTCAAATGATTAATGCCTCTTGTTAAAACATACCCATGTATTGATAGCTGGCATTTATTGCAAGTGGAAGATTATTCATTTCAAGCCTTGCTGGAGAAGTGATTAATGCTATCTGTCACCACGTGAGGGCTCACTTGAGAACGGAAATTGAGCTTTGAAGTAGAAAATGTGCATCTTTTTGGTACAGAATTTACATAGTAGTCCTCACACTTTTCAGTGTTGGTCAGTATGGACTGAATACTTGAGTTGTTTGTCCTGGTCATCTTCTTACAGAACTATACCATGAATATTTCTGTGGACAAGCGCTGCCTGATGAAAAGTCCAGGGGTGGGTTCTGCTTTTCTTCACTGCCGGTTCGCTCAGTGATGCGACGCGTGAGCGCGGGCGTGCTTTGCGCATGTGCTTTGCACGTGCTTTGTGCATGCGCAGTGCTTTAAAAAAGCTGTGCATGCGCAGAAGCAAAAAACAAGATGGCGGCGCCTATGGCGCCACCGAAAGAACCGGTTCAGGGGCGTGGCAGGCAACGTTCCCTCTAACAAGGGAAATCGCTGCGCGGCAGTTTGAAACTGCTGCGCGGCGATTCCCTGTCACGTGCGCGGCCGCGCAGCAACGTTCCCTCTGACATGGGAAATCGCTGCGCGGCAGTTCAAAACTGCTGCGCGGCGATTCCCTGTGACGTGCACGGCCGCGCGGCCGCGCACCTTAGAGGGAACAGTGGTGGCAGGCCTGGGTCGCTGCCGGTTCTAGCAACCCAGGCAGCCAAGTTACTACCGGTTCTATAGAACTGGTCCGAACCGGGAGGAACCCACCTCTGGAACAGTCTTTTTCATTCATGATACTCCCCTACACCAACCAGTTCATTGCACTTTCTCTTTTCTTGTGATGAGTTTCTTAAATCCACAGAATTTTCCTTCCAGATATTGAACTGATAAGTAATTGCACCTCTGAGCCAGCTCAGCAAAGCATCTCTGCCAGGTTACATGCTGTGTTATCACTACTGCCAGCAGTAATCTTTGCCTCTATGGAGTCTATAAATGAGAAAGATCTATAATAAAACAAGTACATTGCAAGACAAGAGTATGCATTAAAAGTGTAATAACAATATAGAAATAGCCAGACTGAGTATGAAAAAATGCTCTGTAAATTCACAGTTCAGCGTACGTTCGCCGTGATGGTTTTTTTTTAAGATCTCATACTGATTCATATCAACTTCTCTGCCCTCTTGTTTTATGCTGATAGATGCAGAGAGCATGTCTTCTTTTTTTTTTTAAGGCATAGAACTCAGTCATGTTTTGTTGCCCCTTGGCTTAATCTTTAATTGTTTTCACGTCCAAAGAATTCTCCTTCTGTTGCCTCTGGAGGGCATTAGAATACAATATTGTTTTTTAAAAAAACAAGTCTGTAATTATTTGAAACCTTCAATCAGATGGCATTAGATTGTAGTCTGATATAAAAACGATCCTCATCACATGGACAATACACAGTTGGGTTTCTTGTTATAATCTACTGGTTTCCAGCATGGCAAAGAATTGAATGTTGAGAAGTAAACATTTGACATTTCCTGCTTACTAGGTTGCCTAGCCAATAATGTTTCTAGTTAGAATTAGAATTAGAATAATTAGAATTAGAATTAGAATTAGAATAATTAGAATTAGAATTAGAATTAGAATTAGAATTAGAATTAGAATTAGAATTAGAATTAGAATTAGAATTAATTCAAATTCAAATTCAAATTCAAATTCTTTATTGACCAAGTGCGATTGGACTCACAAGGAATTTGTCTCCGGTGCATAAGCTCTCAGTGTACATACAAGCAACAAGTGATAAATCATGATCATAATCATAAAATACAATCATCATAAATCATAAGATACAACACTCAGTGATAGTCATAGGATATTAAATAAAAACAATCAATATAAATTATAAGATACAAACAACTAAGTTATAGGCATAAGAAGCTAGAAAATAGGTAATAGGAAAGGTGAGAAGGATAATAATAATACAGCCCTACTAGATAGTTTGACATCCCAGGGCATAAAAGAATGTTGCGGGAATTAGTTGTTTAGCAGAGTAATGGCATTGGGGGGGGACTGTCCTTGTGTCTAGTTGTTTTGGCATGCAATGCCCTGTACTGTCGTTTTGAGGGAGGAAGCTGAAACAGTTTATGACCAGGATGTTTGAGGTCTGTTGATATTTTCATAGCCCTTCTCATGCCTTCTCAGGCTGGGGTGTGTATTACAACAGTGAGTGCCTGAGTCAGTCAACCACTGTTTCAGACACAAAGCTGCATAATTTGGTTACGTATTTTGACTGAGAGTAGGATAAGAAGATGAAAATGGTAGCAATATTGGTCAAGCAATGCAACAAGAGTTTGGATAATTATGTATCAACTTTTGATTTGCTGGTGTGGTAAAGGCTGATATTAATATACATTTCGTGATAATGCATACACAGCTCTGCGTGAGTTTCTGTTTGACCTCTGCATGAGTTTGTCTTTCAATCTTCAACTAACACCTGTTTTTTAGTCATTCTTTTGCATTTAAAACACACAATCAAAATTAAATATTTTGGATATGTCTTGTTTATTCTAATAAACCAACATATTGCACAGCTAAATATCAACTAGATTTTGTTTATATATCAAAAATATGGACCTGATCACACAAACATTCTATAAAGTTCCAGTGGCAATTATCCTCAAGAAGTATTATAGGATCTGGCCCAAGCATGGGAACTCCTCTTATTAATACTTTAATAGAAACCTCTGTATTGATGCAAGATTTCTGCCTGGAGAGTTCAAAATTTAAGCAAATAAGGGTTTATTGGAGCTGTGGAGATTAGAAATGAGTGTACTAGATAAAGTTAATGATAATTCCTTACATTTTCCCCAGAAGATTAATTGTGTGTTAGATTAAAACCCCATTAAATTCAGTAAGATATGATTGTTAAAATTGTTAGCATGTAGGGACTAAAATTAACCAAACATTTTCTTACCAATATAAAAAATGTTGGCATCTCCTCTGACATTTGAAGGTTTGATTATGAAAACATTTGAGGTGCTTGAAATACATATTATATAAAATCTGCCCTGATTAAACCTTCAGTAAGGAGGTGTGCATGGTTGGTTCAAAAAATGCTGCTACTGGCATAATGATTTATAAAGAATATGTTGATTTAATAACAGGAGAGCTTAAACACAAAGCTGTCCTATAAAAGATAGGTTGTTCCCTTGGCTAAATGGCATTAAAATTTGTGGAAAAAAGTGAAAGCTTTCTAAAGAAAGTTAGATTAAAAAACAGCTACCTGCCTTTTCCCCTGGGTGAGGTAAATAGTAGCTGGAGGGGAGAGTAATTAACATTGGACAAACAGGTTTACATTAAATGTATGTAGAGTTGGAACCATATATCAGCAGGACCACCTATTCCCAAATGTGCCCATCAATTATGATCCTCAACAGGAACCGTTCTCTGGTTGCTTCTAATCATCACAGCTAATGAGAAATATGTTCTGGCATTTAAATCAGTGGAACTTTTACATCTACTAAAATCTTTTTTTCCCCTATGATTGTAATTGTTATAGTGTCTCCCTCCCCCCCACCTTTCTGTCTTGTGTTCAATCATGTCCGATTCTCAGAGACTGACTGGACCAGTTCCTGCAGTTTTCTTGGCAGATGTGGTTTGCCATTACCTTCTTCCTAGAGCTGAGAGAAAGTGACTTGCCCAAGGTCATGCATCTGGCTTCATGCCCAAGGCAGGACTAGAAATCACAGTCTCCTATTTTCTAACCTGATTTCTTTAATTGCTACACCAAGCTGGCTCTCAGTCTCTTGTTTTATGGTAATGTCAATAATGTTAAAATACACTCTATTTTACATGTTAGAATGGCAATTTATTGGTTTTATTCTTTGTATTTCATGTTGAAATCAATGGCTAAGTGTAAGAGCTTCTTCTGTCAGGATCTGAAACAGACAGCCTGAGACTGGATTAGTTTATACTGAGACTGAAATAATACAATCATAAGACCTAGGAATAAACCATCCCTACCACCACCATCTCCAAAAGTTTCAATCTGGTTGCATCATAGCAATAGCAATAGCACTTAGACTTATATACCGCTTCATAGTGCTTTACAGCCCTCTCTAAGCGGTTTACATGCAGGTAGAAAAAACAGCACAAGAATTACAACCTTATCCCAAAGGTGCTTTTTCCCAAAGGCAACTGGACGTTCTTTGTTTTGCTTGAAGATGTTTTGCTTCTCATCTAAGAAACTTCTTGGATGAGAAGCGAAATCTCTTCAAGCAAAACAAAGAAAGTCCAGTTGCCTTTGGAAAAAAGCACCTTTGAGACAGCCATTGACTGAGAATCTCCATTGACAATTTCAATCTTAATTTCACTATAAATAGGGGCTGAAATGTTGCAGTTACTGAAATGCTTTCATAACAGCTTCATTACCTTTTACATAAAAAGTCAGTTTATCAGAGATAAGCATCCTGGAATGTCTACTTGAGTCTGCTTCCAGTTGTAGTTACTGCTTGTTAATTTGTTCTTGTTAGTTGCAAAGTCTTGTCCAACCCATCGTGACCCCATGGACAACGTTCCTCCAGGCCTTCCTGTTTTCTACCATCCTCTGGAGTCCATTTAAGCTCATGCCAGTAGTGGGTTCTAAAACCCTTTACTACCGGTTCACACGCACACTTGCGTGCACGCGTGACGCTTCTGCACATGCGCAGAAGCATTCCGGATGGGTGGGTGGAGCCTCCCGCCACCGCCGCTACTGGTTCTAAGAACTGGGCCGAACCGGGAGCAACCCACCGCTGGCTCATGCCTACTGCTTCAGTGACTCCATCCAGCCACCTCATTCTCTGTCGTCCCCTTCTTCTTTTGCCCTCAATCTTTCCCAGTATTAGGCTCTTCTCCAGTGAGTCCTTCCTTCTCATTTGGTGGCCAAAGTATTTGAGTTTCATCTTCAGGATCTGGCCTTCTAAAGAGCAGTCAGGGTTGATCTCCTCAAGGACTGACCAGTTTGATCACCTTGCAGTCCAAGGGACTCGCAGGATGTTACCATGTTAAAAAAATCATTTGTACAATTTGCTGCCTAATTTATTTAAAGTTAATAATAATTTAAAATAATGTATTGAGTATTGTTTTATGTATGTATGTATTTATTTGTTTATTTGTTTATTATTTTTAAACAAATTTACATGGCCTCACACATGGTAACTCACACACAGTGACTCTCACATGGTTATGCCAGGAGGGTGACAAAATTAAAAATCCACATTACAATAATTCTTTTTTAAAATTTCTATATTAATCTGGTCTTTGGAAAAGAGTATCTTTGATCCGATCTTTTATTTCATTTCATTGATGAACCTGCAGTTATGTTCTCCATGGTGTAAGTATGTTTGAGGTAAAACCTTGAATTCCTGCATTATATTGTGGAAAGGATAGGCTCATTAATAATTTCTCTAAGTCAAATATAGTATTCTTCACCAAAAGGCTTGCTTTTTGTTACTGTAGAATTAAGTAATGGTGAATAATAAATAACATCACTACAAATCCATTATTTTTCAACCT
The DNA here is from genome assembly GCA_003457575.1 of Thermophis baileyi. Taxonomy (NCBI): domain Eukaryota; kingdom Metazoa; phylum Chordata; class Lepidosauria; order Squamata; family Dipsadidae; genus Thermophis; species Thermophis baileyi. The sequence goes on along the minus strand of QLTV01004083.1, from coordinate 1,041,332 downwards.
GCTGTTGTCTGGAGGAAACAAAACAATCAGAGCCATAGGTTTATTAATGCTGTTCTACATTTCACAGGTATCAAAGATCAGGAGGCT
>QLTV01004083.1:1007549-1032002 GCA_003457575.1 Thermophis baileyi | reverse complement strand
AACTGATGCGGGGTGGAGATCTACAGCTGGGTATCATCAGCATATTGCTGATACCTCACCCCGTATTGTCGGATGATCTCACCCAGTGGTTTCCATCCACTGCTTCTTGTTTTGCTTTCTGCTTCTTTGGAAAATACATTCCCGCCCCCCTTTGTGACAGCCTCTTAAAAGCCTGTTGCCTATCACACTCTTGGGCAAAGCATGTGAGCCATTTCCTCCTTTCAGTGATCCATAAAAGTACTTCGACTTCGACTTATATACCGCTTTACAGTGCTTTACAGCCCTCTCTAAGCGGTTCACAGAGTCAGCATATTGCCCCCAACAATCTGGGTCCTCATTTTACCCACCTCGGAAGGATGGAAGGCTGAGTCAACCTTGAGCCTGGTGAGATTTGAACCGCTGAACTGCAGCTAGCAGTCAGCTGAAGTAGCCTGCAGTGCTGCACTCTAACCACTGAGCCACCTCGGCTCTTACATCTATAGTATGTAGATAATAAAGTTTAAAAAAGATGAACAACATTTTTACAGAACTATAGATACCCAGTTGAGGCTGGGTGTGACAAGGAATGGCTGGGAGGGGAGGGGCCAGGCGAGGCACCCCTTGACGTGAGTGACATTGAGTTGGTCACGCCCACCCAGTCACATGACTATGAAGCCACGCCTGCCCAGTCACATGACCACGAAGCCACGCCCACCGTCACATGACCACGAAGCCACACCCACAAAATAAGCCACGCCACAGAACCAGTAGTAAAAAAAATTTAGAACCCACCCCTGATATATAGATATAATTTCCTTTTGTACTTAAAACTGAAAGAGTATTTAGTGACTACTTAAAACAGTATCAGATTCAAGAGAAAATACAGAAATGCAACAATAAGAATAAAATTATATTTTAAATGGCCCCCTTTTGACTTGATGCCTTGACATTTGTTATTATTATTATTATTATTTATTAAATTTGTATGCCGCCCAACTCCCAAGGGACTCTGGGCGGCTCACAACAATATAAAAAACCGTTAAAAAAACCATAATAAAAACAATTAAAAACAGTTAAAAACAGTTAAAAACAGTTGTTGTTACTATCATTTGTAGAATTCCCAGGCAATAAATACTTGGGTAAAAACTTTTATTCCTTTATCACAAACTTGGACTGCAAGATAGAAATAACAAACATATCCTGACATATCTTAGTTTAGTGAAATAATACCCAATAAAGGAGTTCTTTCATTATATCGTTTTCTTCCTAAAGACTTATCTAGATTTTGATGATGATTATTAGAGATGCCAACTATAATGAAAAGCTACTTTAAATTCTTTCCAGAAATGAGAATTTTTGCAATTGCAGCTTGTTATGCAGAAGTAAGGAAAATGGAGTTAGATTCCATCATCTATATCAATATCAATATCAGATTAGCTTTCTCAGAGTTGTTTCCAGAAGTAGGTCAGCATCACTAATATAATTAATACCTTCTCTCTTTTTTGTATTTTTGTAAATCCTTTTACATGAAAGAAATGATTCAGTATCCTTAAACATATACCCTTACTTGGTGAATCACTGCTCAACCAAAGAAAATCTAACAAGTGGAAAATGATTTTGGACATTGTATAATTTGTATAGAAAATCTGCTTTCTTGCTATAGTTTTGGAAGATGATCGGCTGGTTAAAAGGACTTGTTCCTTAAATGTTTGTTTTAGTTATAATATATAAACTTTTGATGCTTCAAAGTTGACAATGTTTTTGCTTGTCTTTCAAATTAATTATTCATTTGACCACCAGGTGGCCTCCCACACTGCATTGTGTATTGTATAGTTCTGGTCTGGTTTTTAAAACTTTCATAATGCAATAGTACTTATACAATACAAATGTCTATTGCCTAGTGGAATTTCTTTGTGGGTGTCACATTATAGAGTTTGCAATCTTAACTTCAGGCTCTATGGTCCTTCTAAATTTACATCAATCTCCTATCCATGGAAGTTATCTGTTGTTGAATCAATGGTAGAAAATTGAATTCAGAAAAAGATTTTTAAAGATTATGGCATGGCTTAAATATGCTAGCTTTTTACTTAAGTACTTAATTGCTTTACCCAATGACACCTAACTTCTGCCAGTATCACTTTGTTCAGCTGATTAGATAAAATGCAAAGAACAAAATCAATATAATAGCAATTCCTCAAATGTCAGTATCTAATGCCAATCACTGTGGCCTGAAAAATTACATTTAATAGGCTCATAGTATTATCAGGGTAGCCTATTAATACTGTAGCTTCTTTGAAATCTTTCTATCTTGCTTTCATTTTTTTTAAATGTTGGACATATTAATACTTTATACTATAAATCTGACTGAAAAAAAATCTGACTATGCAATCTTGTACAGTGCAGTTTTGCAGATTTCAGTGTAATTTCTTCAATTGTGGAGGATGACAGTCTAAAATAATGAAGCTCTTTTGAGTAAATATGCATATTATTCCAATTATTGTTACTTCTAATAAAGTATTTCTTTATGAAAGAAGCTTATTATAGTTCTTAAGCTTCCGTTGGTTCAAATAAGTGAAATTATTTGTCTTTGTGAAATTTAGCTGTCTTTGTTTTCTATTTTTTGACCACTTTAAACATTACATAGAAAATAAGTGCTACTTTTCCCTGCTGTCTTAAAAGTATCAGAAACAAACCACCAATTTGTTAGTAACATCAATTGTGCAATTGTGTTTTAAATGACTAATATTATTCTACTTAGCTCCAGGAGACAATGGAAACCTATCTAACACCTAATTCTACAGTTTCAGATGAGAAATGGACATGTCCCACATGTCCTGATCCATAACCTGGTTCCCTACCCTACTCCATTTATTCAGAAGAAGATGGAGAAAAATTATATACAAATGTAATCAAACATTTACTGTCATATCTGGTTTTGTGCAAACACACATCAAAAGAAAAAGGTATGATTTCACTAGACAGATATTCAGGTGACATTGGCATAACACATCAAGATACCAAGCCTTTTGTTCTGTTACATTCAGATGAAATGACATGTGGACGAGTCTTCTGAAACCTGCCAGATTCTGTGCCTAGCAGACCTTAATATATATTTACTCTTTTAAATCAGTAAAAAATAATAAATGGAAAGTTGGGATGGTACAAACTAATACTTGAGCCTCCTGCAATAATTTTACAATAATACCTTAGAGTCCCACATAAGTATCATGGCATGCTTAGAAAATGTAAATGGGCTGCAGTCCTATGTTTTAGAATGGGTCCATTTGAAAAGAAAGAAAAAATAAATTGGAATATGTACTAACAAACTGGGTGGCTAGGGAGTACGCAGGGAGCAGCCTATCTCGCTAGGCTTATGAGTAAATGGTTATTTTGTAACTGGCCACATCCACCTATGTGAGAAATTTTGCAAGTAAGGAAGGTTCACTATTGGACTGCAATGGGCTCTAAATGACAGTTAGAACCTTTGTTTCCAATCTAGCTGTGAGGTATCCTGGGATTTGATTCAATGGGTCAGAATGCTAAACACTGTAGTCATTTTTAAGCAGTGACATTATACTTTTTTCACTTAATCTTGGGTAATTCTCTCCTTTGGGAAAATCCATATCAAAATTTTGAATTTAGTATTTAAAAGCCTTTAATGCAAGACGGAGAGAGAGAGAGAGAAGGTTTTATGTTTCTGCAAAATGAAAATGCCTACTCCAAAATCTAGATTATATTTGAAGGTTTTGGTTGAATGTTTGGAGAATTCCTTTGGATACATTTAGCCCAATACTCCAGCACAATTATAAGAAAAAGTGTGTTTTAATATTGTTATATTTCATAGAGCTGCTAATGTATCATTCCATAGCTTTCTGTGCAAACATGGTGTCACAAAGATCTGTCAAGAAAATAAAATAATTTTGCCTTGAAGAAGGTCTAAATACTTATATATCAATTGAACCAGGTCCGTGGGCTAGAATGGCTGTATGTTTATTTTATTGGTTTCTCCTTTAGAGATGTTCCTTTCTCCCTTGCCCAGCAATTGTGTTAAGAAAAACTTAAATTTACATAAGCCATGCAAATGTATGCAGGTAATTTGAATAAGGTATAGGGAATTTTGTATATGTGCTTGAAACATGCAAAACTAGCCTGTGTAATGGTTGAAAAATAGAGGTAATACTGTTTCCTTGTAATGCTTCCAATAAATTAATACAAAGATTTGTGGAATCTAACAATTCGATCCTCCGAGAACTTAAATTGCTTTTGCACTTTTTCTGCACTATTGTGCCCCTCCTGTCCAATTTATATGAATGTATGATTGTTGGTAAGGGTGAGAAGAAAACGGATTTCAAATATAAAGAGACAACTTGGCCATATTATAAACTAACATATATAAAAAATAAGAAACTGGAAAACCTATGTGATGCCTTAAATTTGTGCCAATAGTGGAGGCATAATTTGTGATTCATGAAGGAATAGTTTAAAATATGAGAGACCCACTGAATCATTGACAATGCATTTATCCAGACGTGGGTTCCTCCCGGTTCGGACCGGTTCTATAGAACCGGTAGTAACTTGGCAGCCTGGGTTGCTAGAACCGGCAGAGACCCAGGCCTGCCACGCCCCCGAACTGGTTCTTTAGGCGGCGCCATCTTGTTTTTTGCTTCTGCACATGCGCAGTTTTTTTAAAGCACTGCGCATGCACGAAGCATGCGTAAAGCGCCACGCGGCGCGACACTGAGCGAACCGGCAGCGAAGAAAACCAGAACCCACCCCTGCATTTATCTCTACCAATCATTACCTGATTCTTTTATTGTAATGGACCAGCACAACTACCTGAGATGTTTGCTGAAATGACACTTCGGAAAATGCATAAAGGAAGTACCGGTAACTTTGACTTCATACATCTACAGGTACAGATACTGTTTCCTGGCAGAATTCACCTGAGCACAAAGGCACATTCTTTCTACCATATATTTCCAAACTTGCAACACTGGATAAAAGTTAAATCATTACTTTCCTCCACATAAGTACTTTCCCAAGTTTGCTTGATATTAAAAAATGTGAAGTTACGGTATTGACTGTGGTGTAGGAAGTCAAATATTGGTATTTTGGTTATGTGTACATAGACACAAATACATTACATATCATATATCACATATATCACATATCATATATCTATACATAATATTAGCAGATAAATAATTTATAAAGGTAGTCCTTGTTTAATGACAGTCACTTAGCAATCATTCAAAGTTACAAACAACCTCCCCAAAGCTACTTATGACCCATTTTCAAAGTTCCAACTTTCAGATAAATTTATTTTTGCTTTGTTCAAAAATGAGCAAAAATATATAAAATGAAATAAAGACAATATAGGAATTTCATTTGCTTCAAGCGGACAGTATCCAGAATAAAGCATCAGTTCAAGAAATCTGGTTAAAAATATAATGGAAAGGAAACATTTTAAAAATCAAGTTGCTGAATAACTACCATCAACTAGTAGATCCATGAGACGTATTCAGCTAAAAGTCACAGCAGACTTTGTAATGCAATGATGTAATCTTGGCTTTGTGTCATTTATATTCAACCTAAAAAAAATTTTTTTTTCCTGAATAGGCAGGCTGACAACAATATTGTTCAGTGTTGGTTTTTATTTGGATTGCTTCCAAATTGTTCACATGCCTTCACTGAATCACATCAAGTTTTCCCTGAATTCCTGCTTCCTCGTTGTCTCATATTTTATTTTGCTTTTAAAGCCTTGGTTATGTTTGTGAAACTAACCAGCCTAGCCACAAAATTAGGATGTATCTTGCAGAGTGCATTCATTTTACTTTTTGCATATTTTTCCTGAGGTCATGTCAAGGTTAGTTTGAATTCCATCCTACATTAAGACTTCTTTCACAGCTATTTAGCTCTGCAGCCTACTCCCCGCTGGGGTCTGCCCCTTGGGCACGTCAAAGCTTCAGACCTGACAAATCACACACAGATGAAGCTGTACAGTTTTTTTAACAGTTTCATCAGTAACATTTGCCTATACAATATTTTTTTCTCAATATTTCGAACTGCATTCTCTTGATTGTGGCATCAGGAAAATTTATTCTGTATGCAAAAGCATTGTTCCATGAAGAACTTGCTAAATATGAGGCACTAGGCAGTACAGCTAGAATTTACTCAGAGGCAAATATTTTAGAAATGAATGAATGTGTTTTCTGTTAGGTCCTATTAGATTTTAAAATCAGATATGCAAAATGAGCTGGGATATCCTTCGTTGAAATGCACTAAGTGACATTCTTGAGCAACCCACTATCTTCCAGCCCTCATTCAACTGTTTGTATCCACAAATATGAATAATTCATTAATTAGTCTTTATGACTCTTCCTAGATAGTAATAGGAACCCATAAATTCTCATTATTGGTAGACATGTGGTTTAATGATTACCATGAGAAGTATTTGAAAAAATATTATTAAAAGTTTGTGAACAAGGTAACTTGTTGAATGAAATCAGAGCAATATTGAAATTTATGAACAGTTTGTGTGTATAGCAGTTGAGATATTTTTCTGCTGCCCACTTGGGCTACTGTAATGAACAATTACTTCTATGTATGTTTGTGGATTGTGTGTCTGCATGCTTGCATTTGCTTAGAAAGTATATACCTCTGTCTCACTTCAGTATGGGCTTAATGTTATATGTTCATATGTGTTATATGTTCATAACAGAGGTGGGTTCCTCCCTGTTCGGACCGGTTCTCCCGAACTGGTAGCGACCAGCTGGTGATGTCACAATGATGTCACCGATCCGGTTCGGTCGGTGCCGGTCCGTGGGCGCCGCCATCTCTTTTTTTGAATTTTTTTTGAAAAAAACAATTTTTGAATTTTTTTTTATTTTATTTTTCTTCTGTGTCACCATCTTATTTTCGGCGGGGGTTTTTTTTAAATTTTTTTTATTTTTTTGCACTGCGCATGTGCTCCCGCGCACGAGGCACGCGCGCACCCACGAGGCGCGGCCATGCGGCGCGGGAGGAAGCGAACCGGCAGCGAGGTAAGTTAGAACCCACCCCTGGTTCATAAGTATATATTTTAAAATATCTGAATTTAGCAAACATGATTTATATTTTATTCAATGCATTTCCTACCTTTCAAGTAAAAAAAAGTAACAAGATAACATAAGCAAGTTATTAAAATTCGTTAATATACCACTAAAACAATAAACTCATCACTTTACTTCAGCAATAAATCCATTTAGGAACAAATTAAAGGATGTTCAAGCAATTTGGTCACACCTGCTTGACTTGTATTATTTTTAAATATTTCTACTAAATTTTTAAAGTGTATTTTATATATTGAGTTTTTTTATCAGCTTTTTAATTTGATATTTGAATTTTTTCATCTTCTGAGGTTGGAAGCAATGTCAATATAAACGTTAAGAACCTGTTGTGATGAAAAAGTCTAACTAGGGTGGGAGTCAACCCGGACAATTTTGGCAGGGAGTTTTAAGGACTGGAAACAACTAGCATGAAAACCTTCTCTCGTGATCCCACCAAATGTATTTGTGATAATGATAGGACAGAGAGAAGTGTGTATTACAATAATTCAGACAAGAAGTAATTAAAACATAGGTCAAGGAATTGGACTGGGCATCTTGAGAAATGGGTGCCCTTGGCATACTTGCCTTAGATATGTAAATGTACCTCTGGCCATTATCAACATCTAACATCCCAATTAAGGCCTGAATCTTAGAATATATCTACAAAAATCTGTTCATGTTTTCAAGCAGAAGTAAATTCTTGTTCCTGATTTCCTTTTCAAAGGAAACAGTCCGGAATAGCAACGAGTTCTCTGTGGATGAGACTTCAATTTTTTTCCCCACTTTCATCCAGTACATTACTGATACTGAAAAGCTTGGGTGAGCATCATCAGCATATTGGTAGCAACAAACACCCAAACCCATTGGACAATCTTTTCTGGTTGTTTCATACATGAAATCACAAGCAGAATCAGATGAAGTTTATTAGGTTTTAGCATAGCTTAATTTAGCTAAGTTTGTTTTAGCTTACTTTAGTTTAGTGTGTAAGCCTAAACATATTCTTTGCTCTCTTGACATGTTTAGTTTCTTTGCCTCAATGTACTTGACTGGAGACTATGGACTTGGCCATCCTTCTCCCTTGTGCACTCCAATGTGAGAGTGGTCTCAGTTCCTGCTACTTATTCTACTTCTCTAAATTGATTGATTGTTTAAAAAGCATAAGAGTGAACAGAAGCAGTAACACAATTCCCCAGTCAATCTCCTGGCTAAGTTGTCCATCAAAGCAGTTGAAGCATATTCTGTCCCATAACAATTTCCAAAGTCAAACAGAAATGGATCTAAAATGTTGGAAGAGAATAAAATGGATAGTATACTGTATATGGAAGAAAACATACAACTTTCAAATAAGTGTTCCATGTCTTATGTGATAAACCTTGGAAGTACTGAAAAGATATTGATAATCCGATAATAATAATATAATAATAATATATTTGTTTGAATAAATAAAGCTGGAGTTCTTGGCTTTTAATGAGCATATTAGTGAGCAGCAATATACTTTTAAACAGGCTTAAGCTGTTAAGGATTTTTTTAAAGCATCTTACCCTCTTTTGTTTTACAGGACAAAATGTACTGCCTTCTACAAATTGCTTGATTGACTGATGAAGTGTGTAATTATAGTTGCGCTGCCATTTTGACAAAGCCACAATAACTGATTGTAGTTTAGTTCCTACTTAAGACATACCACCCTTTGCATAACAAAACCCAGTTTTACTGGTCTAATTTTTATTCAGAACAAAAGGCACCTGGAGATATTAACTGTATACTAACAAGGAAATTTAGAACCTAGGGAAAAATAATAACATTGGAACACAACTGCAAAGGGGATAGTGGTTATACAGTTATTTCAAGAGGAGTGGTATCTAATGAAGAGTTGTCTAAAGGGCTGCTTGTTCGGAACTAATTAAAGACAGATCTTCTAAATAGCAAAAGGATCATGGGAATTACATTAGGTGTCTGGAGACTTGTTATTCTTTTGGCACTCTGATTGTGGAAGTTGTTAGCCTAGAAATAAAGCATCCTAATAACAACTCCGTCCCGCTCGCCCACTATTGGATGAACAGTTGTATTTATGTTACTGCCCTTGTTGCAATAAGATTCATATCAATGGTCAGAGTCCTGAAGGAAAAAAACAACAACTTTTTTTCTTTGCATTAACACACTGCGGTGAGAAGAGTCTTAGGCTTTCACTCATGCATTTTCAGCCTTCAATTAACGTGAAAGCAGTACAATGCCTACACAACTTCTCTTGCCTAGTGGTGCACCATTTATCATTGCAGTTTTACATTGACCTTGACACCCACTTCATTAGAATAAAGATTGTCTACCATTTAGGTTACATTGTTCCTCTGCACAGAGACCCCATGCAAATTTTCTGTTCAGATAGAAGAGCTGTGAGCCTGTCAGAGGTCATCTGCATTAAATGATTGCAGCTATTTTCCAACTGCTTCTTTTCATTCTACTCAATTCAGGCTAGGAGGATCAATCAAGCCTTCTGCCTGAAACAGTGGGACTGCTGGGAATATAACTGTTTTTGGTGGTAGTGGATATGCCCTAAACAGTATTAAATATTTAATATCAACTCATTAAATGGCACAAAAGATTTTACAGTTACAGTCAAAATTTAAATGTTTTGGATCACATCATTTCATAAAAGTGGAGCAATTGGTTTTTTTAAAAAAAACATTACTTTATTATGGTAAAATACATTCTTAAAAAAGACTTTTTCTTTCATAGAACTGTGACAAAGATATAATTGAGGAGGTGGGGAGCTTAGATGAAAGACATAAATGCTGGTGTGCGCGCGCACACACACACACATACACACATACACAAACACACACAGACATAGGTACTGCCCGTCTCACTCTCAGTGAATGTATTCATTCCTTGCTGAAATTAAACAAAATGAATTTTTGTTTTGCACTTGCATGTTCGTTAAGCCTTTTTATTGTGCATAAATGACATTGTGCTATTTTTTTTTTATTATTCTTTCTTAAAGGACTTTACAAGAATAAGTTACTGATTTCTTCCTTCAGTTTTCAAGATGATATAATTGGAGTGAAGTTTAATGAAATATACTTTTTTAAAGATTGCTTTTTGAACTTCTGTTGGGGAATTTTCAATTCATTTTAATATAGGAGTTTTATTTATATTAAAAAATAATGCAGTGCATCCCCAATTAACAATATATAGCCAAAGTAGTATGATTTCTAGATCATGCAATTGCAATAGCTTAGAGAAAAAGAAAACAAATTCTTAACCCTGGAAATTATCTGCTGTATGAATTCGGGCTACTTTAAATGATATTGCAGTTTTTAATTTTTCCCCCAAGGCTTAGCAGCAAATTTGTCCCAATAATAAGAAAACTAATTATTCATGTAGAAGGACAGCTATAGAAGTCTTTATAATTTTTCTGTGCAGTTTTTTTGGCATGCTCTGATAGTAGGAGATTGCAAAAAGTTTGAACAAAGTAATGGCTGCTAGACAAAAATATTCATTCTAAGACCTGAACACCAACCAGATATTCTGATTGTACTTGCAAGATATATGAAATATGGAATATAATCCTGCCTCTGGATTGTTTGTAAAATGTCTTGCTTTGGTGTTAGGAAAGGACTTGATGCTGTTGTGAAGGGCAGCCTGGCCTCTAGCAGATTCCTTCACTCTGCATGTATACAGCTGAGCTTTGGACCCTGGGCTTCGGAATAAAAAGAGTCTTTGTTCATTAATGAATGGCATTAGGCATGGGCTTCCTGAGGGGCCACCATGAAGTCTAGGCGTGAAGAGCAGGAATATTAGCCAGAAAGCAAAGGATGTATATATATGTAGGCAGATGACAGGCAAAGACTTGAGTCATGCATAGGTATCAGTTTTAATGCAATGTACATTTATTAATGTAATTGAAGAATGTATCCACAGGGCAGTGTTCCTAATAAGAGGCTCTGTGCAGCCCATAGGAAGGAGTTATTTGCAAATGAAGTGCACCTACGTGTGTTGTATGTGCTCATACATGAGATGTATTTATATCTGGTAATACAGTAAAACTCCTTAGCAAGAGAGAAATCTATGAACACTTGCAGAGTGTGTTTCAATGAAATTTGAAGCATTGTTTAATTCCTTAAAGTAACAGGCATTATTCTGTTGTTATGAAAACAAGCCTAAAATGCATGATGTAAAATCTGAAAAAGTGAACCCTACTCCCAATAATATTTCAACCACAGAGAAGTATTCCTTGACGTAATTCTTCTTTCCCTTATACTCACAGTTGCTATGTTTGGTATGTCTGGTCTCTTTTCACTTTAACCCACAGAAGCACCATACAAAAGTCTTACAATAGATGTCTTAATCTCTCTGTGTGCTTTTAAAGCATTATTTTGAATTCTATCATGCAGCCTTTTTTCCTTTCCTTTCCTTTCCTTCCTTCCTTTTTTTTTCTTCCCCCCTTTGGCCGCTGGACAACACTTTGAAAGCAGGGGGTGGGGACTGGACCAGGGAAAATAAGGCTGATCTATTTTTTTTTTTTGCTTTTCTCTTCTGAAGTTTTATTACAACAAAATTCCCAGGGAGCTTTAGACCCAAGGGCTGCATAATATTGCCCTAACATTTCACTCTAGGGCAAGAATATGAATCTAGATCCTGATTTTTGTGGGGCGAGGGTGGGGCAGGGGTGCCCAATGCAGCTCTTTCATAAAAGCATGCAATAAAGACTTGGTCTATTATTAAATGTCAGAATTATTATTGTTGTTATTATTATCATTAACCACAGAGTTGACATCCACGATCTTTTCATAATGATTTCTTTCTTTGACCTCTTAGTGACTAGGCATCTTGTTCTTTAACACTGAAGGAGACAAAAAAATGCTTAGTTGCTCAATGAGTGCCTTCTAGGCCGGTTTCAAAATGGCTTATTCTTCTGGTTTCCATGGTGACAATTAATGCTGTTTCAAGGCATTGTTCCAGTCTCTGTTTGGACAGAATTTTGGGGTGTGATTTTTCACACACACACACACACACACACACACACACACACACACACACACACACACTTTTAAAGAAAAAGCTGGACACTTTAGGAACATTCATCACAAAATTCTCTTAATAATTTTTTCTACATTTCCTGATTATGTTCCAGTGAACTGTCTTTAGTACAAACTTTTTACAAGATATTCAACGTGTATTGGTTTTAATAACTTAAAAGGTTGTAAGTTGAGAAGGAAAAAAGAATAAGGGGAAGAGAAAGGAATCAAAATTCCTCATCTTACATCATGCTCCTGCCTTTTTCTCTTGAGTGGATTCAAAATAAACCCCTTCTATTTGTCCATATATATAAACATCTGACTTTGCCATTAAAATATGTAAGGCTTTTTTTCTGCGGGCAAATGAAGTAGAAAAATAAATATTAAATCATTTTATTTATTGTAGCTATTGTTGGATGGTGAAGGGAAAAAAGAGGAAATGATGTGACTTTTAAAATTCTTAATCTCATTGTTGGCTATTGAACAGTAATCCATATCATAACATTCACATCCTGTCACAATACAGCCGTCTTTGCTCACTTAATGCTGAGGGTAGAATGAATATGAAGATTAAATTATCTTCTCACCACAGGATAAAGGACTCCTACTAGACTAGGGTTGTGCAGCACTGATAGAGCTGGAAAGCTAATTTTGCAGAGTGTAGGTGTTTGAAGGGTAAAAAAAAAATTTATCATGTGCTATCAGAACCTTAGCTCAACAGTATAGTAAGCATTTTTCTCACAGTGAAATAAATAACTTCAGTTTAAGTCCTTTACCTTTAAACAATACTGACTGTTCTTTTCATAGCTGGTGCATCTTTCAATGAAATGTTTTCCCCCCCTATAACTTTTCCAGCCACTGTACAATGCATATTCTAACAATTAGCCTCTTTTATCACTCTGTTTATGCAGTATGATACCCTGTGAGAGAGACAGAAAGCATATAGAAACCTAACCTATTTATTTGGTTTAATGTAATAATCTTTTATAGCATCTGTCACAAGGACTTTTCGTATTATGCTGCATAATGCAACCATTGTATTTAGAACCGAAATTAAATGATACCCATTAGGTCTTTATGATAACTAGAGTATTATTGTTAAGAGACATATGCTGCCTGATTTGTTTAGATGTTAATCTTTACCAGCTCAAAAACACAGCTATAATACTTTTCAGCCCAAAGCAAACAAACCCAGTTTATTACAGGTGAAAAATATTAGTAGGCAAGTCCAAAACATAGTCAGATAATTAGAGAACTCCCTTCGACTTTCTAGGAAAAATGCAAAATAAGTGAAACCAGGTACATTGCACTGTCTAGCTAAAACAGACTTGGATTTCTCTTGATATTATGCATACTTACAGAAATAATTATGTAAATCTTTTTCAGCTATATCATCTTTAAATAGAAATCAGATTACATAAAGCAGATTGTAATCTCCTCTAGTCACCCTTTCCAGTTGAAAAGGCAATCATATAGAGCCAAGAAGCATACTTGTTGGCAATTTTAGCCCAGGGAAAAGGTTAGCTATTCTGTGATCCAATCCTATCATTTGAAACCTGATTACTTCTTGTTAATGCAGATTTTTTTTAAAAAAAAGAAAAACAGCTTCTACTTTCCTTTTCACATATTGAAAAGACAAGTTTGTTTTATAAATCTAGACAATCATTGGTTGCCTCTTATGCATATTCATGCTTATTTTTGATACACTGGCATCTGATCTGTGTTCATTAATAATGAGAAATACTTTAAACCATCTAATTTAAAACATTTTGCTCTGTGATCCACAAATGACTAATATTTGAAGTTGGCAAAATATAAATGATATTCATGTGCAGTGCAAATGAAAGATTAAAATATGAAATTAACAATATGCAAACATATTCATGCAAATACTGAGGATCTATTAGCTGAAAGAATGATTTCACACCTTCCTTGTTTTCTGCTAAGTACCCTTCAATTATATTTTTGTTTTGTTTTGTCAGGCAACGTGTTCTTGGATCTGAGAAAAGCACCCATGTTTCAAATGTTCTTTAGTCTACTTTGACTTTGCTCTAGTTTTTTCTGGTTTTAAGGTTTTTTCCTTCAACGGCAGCAGAAGGAACTTTATTTTTCAGGTTTCAAAAAAGCCTAATGTTCAATGTACAAATTGCTAATAGACAAGCATGATTTATATGACACTTTTAAATGCTTTTTTTTGGACAATTGTGTTTTGTACTAGTATCTAAATATATATCATCATTGTTTCTTTCAAACAGAAAGAAAATGTGCATATGAACTTGAGTGTGTGTGCGTGTGTGTGCGCACGTTCATGTGTGTGTATATGTGTGTGACAGAGACAGAGAAAAAAAGTATCCAGTAATAGGTTGTTGTTGGGGGGGTTTTTGCCAAGTAAACTGCCTGTGGTTTGCTCAAATTTATTTCAGAGTCTTCCAAATTGGCTAAGGCATCTGTGGGAGGAGGAGTGATCTGCACTTTATCTGTTGTACATGAATTACATCATAATGCAATTTATGTATGTCATTTGCACGGTGATATCATAACATGTGATATTGTTATGGCTTCTGTACATAAACAAAGTGTAAGACCAGGTGATACAGGATTTTCCAAGTTTATATCTTCCAGTGGTGGTAGAATTGCAGTTCTCAAATTTGGTGGCTATGATTGGGAATCTGGGTAGCACCAATGGAGGAAGGTTGCTATAAGAACTGTCTAGGCATTTAGTGGCTTTCTGTGGATTCTGCAATACAAAGAATGAGATCCAAAGTAATATCACCATATTTTGTATGCTCACTAAAACATTAATTTTAGTTTCTCAGGCAGTAAACTCCCTTTTTGTGTCCATAGTACTTTTTTCTAAGTCAAGATGCATTCAAACATGACAGAAAAATGTACCCACTGGGCCCTTCAAGCCAATGCTTGAGCTAATGAGCTATCCATGAATTATTTGACCTATATTCCCATGTTGAGTGAGTCAGTCATATGCTTCCAGACAGACATTGTCCTGGTTACCTGGCCAACTGTGCCTGCTCTTCAGAAGACCCAGTGGAAAGGAAATGATTATTTGCCAAGTCATAAACTAAGGCTAGAGGGACATGTGAATACGCTCAGATTATGATATGGATTGAAATTTGTTGGCAAATGTAAAAGTATTTTAAAATGCAATTAAGATTCATATGCCCTTGAATAGGATAAAGTCACTCGCTGGATCCCAGCCAAAAAAACAATTTGTATGTGGGAACATGAAAAAAAAATGTTTCTCCCAAGAATTGAGAGATACAATGAAATTGTTAAATAGTGGGAATGATCACAGGAGACAGACTTCAGAACAGCTCTTTTATTTAGCTCTACTCCAGACAACCAGCAAAGAATGGTCTGACAGCTTGCCCTTTTATAGGGAGCTGTCAGACAGAACAGCCAATGGCGTTTGAGCATTTTCCCACTCAAACGCTGGACTTGGGTGAAACCATGTACTGACAGTTAGTACATAACACCCCTCCCCTCTTAGATGGAGCAGTCCAGCAGACGTAGTCACGCAGGTAGGCGGGGCATTTAGGAACCCTCCCTGACCTGCGCAGCTTAGTTGTTGGCGAGGCAGCAGCCTGTGAGGACAAGTCTGCTGCCGCTCCTGGGTCTGAGCATGGAAGCTCCTGGAACTTATCGGGCATGGCCTCCTCAGCTATGGGAACCAGTTCGACTTGAGGATGCCACTGGATTTCTGCTTCACAGGGTAGGCCTTCCAAGACACCTGGGCTTGAGTTAGCTAGGGGAGGAACAAATTCTTTTACAATTTGTGGGTTTTTTAATTCCCCTTCTACCCGCTTGCGCAGTTGGTCTATGTGCCTTTTCCAAAGGCGGCCGTCCTGCAGCCGGACCTCATAGGACATGGGACCTATGACTGTTTCTATCAACCAGGTAGCCATAGGGAACCCTCAACGTAGTTGCGGGCATATATTATGTCGTTTTTTGTGAAAACCCTGGTTTTTTGTGTTATTTCTGGTTTTGCCCTTGTGGCGAAGTTTGGGTGCAGGCGGTCTAGGACGGACCGGAGCCTGCGACCCATGAGGAGCTCAGCCAGGCTGCGGCCTGTGGTAGCACTTGGAGTTATGTGCTGTGCAATTAAGAAATTGTCTATGCAGGCCTGCCAGTCCCCGGGATCCAGTCTCCCCAGTGCCTCCTTGGCTGACCGCACAAAGCGTTCCGCCAATCCATTCATGGCCGGATGGAAGGGCGAGGACAGGGCATGCGGGACCCCCAGGTCAGCAAGGTACCCCTCAAAGTTAGTGGCTGTAAATTGGGGGCCATTGTCTGTTACGAGGACGTCGGGGATGCCATGGGTCGTGAAGAGGTGTCTGAGGACTTTTATGACAGCCTCAGTGGTGGTTGAGCCCATGGGAAATATCTTGAGCCATTTTGAATAGGCGTCGACAATTATTAAAAACATCTGGCCATGGCAGGGGCCAGCAAAGTTGGCATGCAGCTGTGACCAGGAGATTTTGGGCTGCTCCCACTCGTGGACTGGGGCCTTAGGTGGAGCTGGCCTAGAATCTTGACAGGCTTACATAGCCCGACCCAATTTTGGATTTCAATGTCCAAATTGGGCCACCAAACATACCCCCTGGCTAAGGCTTTCATCCGGACAATCCCCGGATGGCCTTCATGCAATGTCTGTAAAATTCCAGCTCACAGGCTGGTTGGAATGACCACTCGATCGCCCCAGAGGAGGCAGTCCCCTTGCTCGGACAGTTCGTGCTGCCTCTGTTCATATGGTTTAAGGTCAGGTCTGACCGGGTCCTTCAGCCATCCCCTCCACACCCAGCTCAAAACAGTTTTGAGTGAGGGGTCCTTGGCCGTGTGTCTAGCCACCTTGGCAGAGGTGACCAATCCCAAGTCCGCCAAGTCAATTAGGAGGACGGGGGCATCCGGGGCAATGTCTGTCAGTAGATCGGGCAACGGGCACCTGCTCAAAGCGTCCGCGTTGCCCATGTCTCGACCTGGCCGATGCACCAGGTGATACGAGTAGGTGGAGAGGAAAATGGCCCAGTGGGCAAAACGGGGTGACAGCGCAGCCGGAGTGGGGCGGTCCCCAGCAAGCAACCCCAAAAGAGGCTTGTGGTCCATAACCAGAACAAAATCCTTCCCAAACAAGTATTTGTGAAATTTTTTCATGCCTGCCACAGCAGCCAAGGCTTCCCTGTCCAGTTGGCTATAGTTTCTCTCTGCGCTGGACAGAGTTCTTGAGTAGTAAGCCACAGGAGCCTCAGTGCCATTGGGAAGCCTGTGGCTAAGAACGGCGCCTACCCCCACAGGGGAAGCATCACAAACAAGGACCAATGGCAGGGTGGAGTTATACTGGATCAGGAAACTGTCACTGGTTAGCAGACGCTTGACAGCTTTGAAAGCTGTGGCTTCCTTGAGGCCCACACCCAAGGCGTGTTCTTGGCAAGTAGTCTGTGAAGTGGCTCTGCGACAGTGGCTTTGCCTTTCAGGAACAGACTATAGAAATTGAGGAGTCCAAGGAAGGCTTGGAGCTCAGCTTGGTTTCTAGGGGCTGGGGCCTCGTGGATGGCCCTAAGCTTGCTCTCTGTGGGGTGGATACCTTCTGCGTTGACACAGTAGCCTAAGAATTCTACCTCCGGCATCCCCAGCAAGCACTTGCTGCATTTGGCTTTAAGCCCTGCAGCGCGCAGTTTTGACAGGACCATTCTGACTCGACAGCGGAGCTGGTCCTGGTCACAGGCAGAGATGAGGACATCATCGAAGTAGGGCACGATCCCGGGGAGGTTCTGCAACAGACGTTCCATTACATTCTGGAACAACCCCGTGCCATGCTAACGCGAAACTGCAGCCTGTGACATTTAAAAGCTCCCCTGTGAGTCACAATGGTCTGTGCCTCTGCGGTAGCACCATCTACCGGCAGCTGCTGGTATGCCTGTGCTAGTTCTAGCTTAGCAAACAGGCGACCGGGCCCCAGGGAGTGTAGCAGATGGTGCACAATCGGCACAGGATAGGCCCTCTGCTGCAAAGCCTTATTCAAGGTACATTTATAGTCGGCGCTAATCCTGATGCTGCCGTCCCTTTTAATGGGGGTCACTATGGGAGTCTCCCATTTTGCATGGTCGACTGGTTCTAGTATTCCTTGCTGTATGAGCTTGTCTAGCTCTTTGTCAATTTTTGGCCGCAAGGGAACAGGGACCCGCCTGGGCTTAAGCCGTATGGGGGCTACGTTAGGGTCACGGTTGAATGAGATTGGAGTCCCCACATACTTGCCCAAGCCTTCACTGAAGACATCCTGGAACTCATCAAACCGGTCGTCAAAGTCCGAGTTCCCAATGGCGTTGATGCCGGTGACTCCCAGTCCGAGTGCGTCGAACCAGTCCAGGCTGAGGAGCTTGGAAGGCTGCTGTTGATGATGGTGAGCTGGAGAGCCCCTTCAAACGTGTTGAATTTGACATGGAACTGGCCTTGGCCGATGACAGGGATTCAGTTCCCTTGGTAGTCGGAGAGACGAATGGAGGTCTTCTGCAGGCGGGTAGACTGGAGACTAGGAAGGGTGAGCTTCAGTGTCTGCCATGCCACGATTGAGACCGCTGAGCCGGTGTCGATTTCCATGGTAATGGGTACTCCGTCGATGGAGACAGTGACCATCAGCTTCTTTTTATTGTGGCAGCTGGCTCTGGCAACCTGCGTTTGGTTGGTGTCTGGTTGTTGCATGGAGGCTTTGTGGCGCGGTCTTTGAAATTCGCGGCGGGATCGGTTTGACAGCTCGCCTCGGGCAGAGTCCTGCGCATGCGCGTCTTTGGCGGGAAAAATGGCGTGGCAAACTCGCACCAAATGCCCCCTTTTCTCGCACTGTTGGCAGACAGCATCCCGGAAATGGCACATAGACCTTGGATGTCGGCCCCCCACAGCTGGCACACACAGCGGGGGAGTCCTTAGAGGCAGGCAGGTGCTTGTGGTCAGTGCGACAGACGTCATCGTCGCTGCTGTCAGGCTCGTCGAGGTCGCCCTGGTGCACAGTTGAAGGAGGCTTGGACTCCTTCTTGGTGGTGGTGAAGTGATATAGGGACTCTGCGGCCTTGGTCAAGGACTCCGCAGCCCTGGCCTCGTCCAATGCGGCAGCCAGGGTGAGGTTAGGCTTAGCCAGGAGCTGGTGCTGCAGGCGGATGTCCTGCATGCCACAGATGAGCTGGTGCAGGAGAATGTCATCCAGGTCGCGGAATTCGCAGTGGCCAGAAGCCTTATGGAGGGCAGCGATGTACTGGTTAATCGTTTTGCCCTCCTGCTGCATCCGCTGCCTGAACTCGTAGCGCCGGATGACCTTGGACGGGGTGGGCGCATAATGTGTCTTCAGAGTAGCCTGAAAGATGTGCCATGGTACGGGGTGTTGGGGTTGGGTCTGACAGCGACTCCACGGTGTCAAACACCTCGGGGCCGCAGTGACTTAAAAATAAAGCTCTTTTGCGGTTATCGGTCAGACCCAACAAGTCATTGGCCTTGAGGAAGCACTCAAAACGCCGCATGTACGAGTCCCACTTCTCTCGGGAAGGATCGAATGGTGCCAGCGGGTGGAAAGCAGACATCACTGTAGATGAAGGCAGAATGAGAAGGTCTGCCTGGCTGGTTGCTGTGCTGGATAGGCTTGTCTTCATTCTCCTAGTCCCAAGCCCTTGTCGCCACTGTTAAATAGTGGGAATGATCACAGGAGACAGACTTCAGAACAGCTCTTTTATTTAGCTCTACTCCAGACAACCAGCAAAGAATGGTCTGACAGCTTGCCCTTTTATAGGGAGCTGTCAGACAGAACAGCCAATGGCGTTTGAGCATTTTCCCGCTCAAACGCTGGACCTGGGTGAAATCATGTACTGACAGTTAGTACATAACAGAAATTTATAAACATCACCTTTAAAAAGGTTCTGTATAAGTATTTTTTTCCTGTTATAAGTGAATTATTTTCATTAACTTGAATTAGAATTGGGAACCAATCGAATGCAGAGACCCTACTGAACAGAGTTGGAAGCTATCTTTAGGTCACAGTTGTCTTCATTATTCTCATTTTGTTCATGTAATTTTAAAAGACATTTAGAAGTACATGAATTACATAATAGTGAGATCATATTCAGTCCAGAGTGCAGAGAAGAGCAATACAGATGATTAGGGGACTGGAGGCTAAAACATATGAAGAACGGTTGCAGGAACTGGGCATGGCTAGTCTAGTGAAGAGAAGGACCAGGGGTGACATGATAGCAGTGTTCCAATATTTGAGAGGCTGTCACAGAGAGGAGGGGGGGGTCAACCTATTTTCCAAAGCACCTGAAGGCCAAATAAGAAATAATGGATGGAAACTGATCAAGGAGAGATTCAACCTAGAAATAAGGAGAAATTTTTTGGTGGTGAGAACAATCAACCAATGGAAACAGTTTGCCTTCAGAAGCTGTGGGAGCATCATCACTGGAAGCTTTCAAGAAGCAACTGGACTGCTATCTGTCAGAAATGGTATAGGGTCTGCTGCTCGAGCAGGGGGTTGGACTAGATGACCTACAAGGTCCCTTCCAACTCTGTTATTCTGTTCCTCTTACTTTCTAAGATTATATTTTAATTAAAGGTATTTTTCTATAGCTAACTCATCTTTTTTTTTTCATTTTAGAGGTACAGTGTAGAAATGTCAATCAGACATCCCAAAAAGATGGAATTGCTGAGTAAAGTCGAAGCTCTGAAGAGAAGTGGTGTTTTATTACCAAGCGATCTCCTTGAAAAAGTGGATTCAATTAATGAAAAATGGAAACTGCTTGGGGTATTTGCATTTTTATTACTGTTTGTGGGTTCTAGGTCCTTTTTATGTGTCTTAAAGTATGGTCTGTGTCTGATTTCTAATATGAAACTCAAATATCTCTTTCATTCAATTCACTAGATACATTTCAAACATACTATTTTTTTATTCTCTGTTTGTGCCTGGTCCGACTTTAATAATTTTAGTACTTTAATACAGAAAAAAATGTAAGTAAAATATGCCATGTATTATGGGTATGCACCAAGTCAGCTCTAATACAGTATACACTATAATACAGATATACATGGACTGTCATGCTTGAGTGAATATTAATAGAATTTATTCTGAAGGTACATGTTAGAGACATCTACTCTTCAACTATTTACTATACCCTAAAGATGAAAAGTGGGGATGTCACTACATATTTCAGGTCATACTGATGCTGCAGAGAATAAATGTGCAAATATTGCACCAATCTGAAATCGCAACTCTGAAGGTAGCAATCGGGATGTGTTTCATAGTGACATGTGCAGCTCATGTTTGACAAAAGAGGTAAACAAAAAAGTAAAGATTTTATATAATTCATTTCATGCTATAATAGTCCCACTGTCAACCAAATGTGAGATTCTAACATCTGGAGCACAGTGAGTCTCTTAGCCAGATACCAATAAGGCATTATGTCGGAAACATTACTGCCAATTGCTGAAAGGTATGTGAGAGGACAAATGTGTTTCTATTCTCCATTCCTTCCCTTAATTGGTGTCACTCAAGATCAAAGGTCAGGTAACTTTACAAACTAAATGATAAAGTCATAGGTAAGCAATCATTTTATTAAAAGTTCTACACTTTCAGACTTTTAAATAATAACCTTAAAAACAATGGATGCACCCCCACCTCACTGGAACCATAGTTTCAATGCAATGTGCAAAAATAGTTTCAATGCAGTGTGATTCAGCTACACATAAGCAAACAATAACAATAGTCATAAAAATCAGAATAATGAGAGGAAAAATAAGTAACATAAGATAGCACTCTCATACAATTCACAATCAGAAAGAGGGTTAATCAGTGTGGAATTCCAGTCCAAATTCAAGTTCCAGGGGCTGCAAGTCAAAAGATGCTGTTCTACATACCTGCTGATTGCAATGGCAGAGAAAACAAAGAACAAAGAGGCACATGTGGGAGCATATTGCTTTTTAAATCACCTTCCAGAAGATAGCACTTTGAACTGATCTTAGAATCAAACTAGGAGTTAATTAAATGAAATAAGAATGGAATATTCGTGTGTATGAGTTTTTAACTGTTTTTATTATGTTTTCTTTTAATATTTTTTTTATATTGTTGTGAGCCGCCCAGAGTCCCTCGGGAGTTGGGCGGCATACAAATTTAATAAATAATAATAATAATAATAATAATAACTGCCTGTTGGTGGCAGAAGGCAGGATCAGGAATGAGGGGGAAGGAAAGTGGTCTACCTGCCTGTTGGTGGCAGAAGGCAGGATCAGTAATAATAATAATAATAATAATAATTAATAATAATAATAATAATAATAATAATAATAATAATAATAATAATAATAATAATAATAATAATAATACATTCTGAAAAACATCCCCATCAGATTTCTATATCAGCTGCCATTTTTGACATGTTGTGTAGACAAGATCACATGAAATGTTTTCAGTAACTAATACATGACCAACGTCCATGAAGTGGATTCTGAGATCCACTTCTCAGAATTCTGCACTGAAGATTTTGTGCTCAGCCAACCACGCAAAAAGCCAATTTCTGTAAATCTACCACTTTTGATGAATCAAAATATCTTCTGAAAAATTGCACTTTTAGATTGAGACATTTAAATACTGCAATATAAAAATGCAATGTTTTATTGGGAGAAAAGTTTCTGTCCTTAACATTTACAAAATATTCCCTGATGCCGACCTCTATAGACCAATGATGTTTCCATAGTTTTGGAAATATTATTAAACACAGCCTGCACATATTTGCCTCTTTCCGTACACTTTGGCCACCTATTCTTACTGAAAACACTCAAACTGGAAAAAGAATTACACAGACTATGCTGAATGGGTGGATATTTGATATGATGAGTTTTGATAGCATTGATCATCTGCTGAGGGTGGCATAAGATTATGTTTCCAACAGCTGCTTTAGGTATTCCCAAGTTTTTAATCGTATTCAGCAGCAATAGTATTTCTAATTCTGTTTCTTTTGTTTTTATTAGGAAGAAGCAATCCCCATGTCATATAACATTTCTCCCTTTCCAAGTCCCTTCCACTAGCAAGGTAGATGCTGTGTGATGTGGAAAGGACTATTTTATATCAAACTCAAATTCCCCTTGGGCATACAAAATTAATTGTTCATCTTTTTAAATCAGTGCATTTCAAGAACAATCCTAAATTCTTGGTTACCCCAGAAGCATATACAGTCAGTCAGAAAAGCAATTAATCAACTTTCCTTCATTAAAATAATCAGATTTTAAAACAGAAATAAAAGACCACTCTGCCATTTAAAATGAATTTTAAAGGTCCTTTCTTTTTCTATCAAGAAGCAATTTTATATTACTTTTTCAAATTAATTTCTGCATTTACAAAAAAAAGTTGCTTTTTCTTCTTAAATGAAATTTCACGTCTAATGAGCAGTTTTTGATGGAGTTTTCTTTAATTTAATAAGAAAAACTGTGGAAACTAACAACACCATGCATACTGTTTAATTGGCATGATTACTTTTAATTGGCATAAAAAAATTAAAGACAACTTCTAACAATGGTAAAATAGAGAGATATGGTTTTTAATATTACTTTCATCTAAGGTGAACAGTGTGGAATGGAAATACATTAGAATGAAATGTCAGTGGTGCGTACAGTTTAATCTGTGAAATTTTGTCCCCTGTGCTGAATATTACTCAGTCTCAATTGCATATTAAACAACCCTATCAAGGCAGGCATTGGCATCTGCTGTGCTGACACAAATTGTGAATTAAATGAAATTGATGTCCTCTGTCGTATATTTATGAAGACGGACCATTCTCTGAAGTATTCTGTTTATGAAGAATTTATGATTGCAAACTGTTCCAGAACAAAAAAGTGGCAATAAATTCTTTTTTGTGACCCTACCCACCAAGGGCATTGATTTCACCTCCTGCTGCTACTTTTGTTACAGCGTAAAAACAATAGCGAAAGCTGGATTCCACTGAGAGCCTTCAAATTATCAATATTTGAGCCATCAAAATAGAAGGGTGTTGCCAAGAATGCTTGTTTTATTCTGTTACAATCTCCCAAACACATTATTTGCACAATGTTTGAGAATAGATGAGTATCTGTTGATTTAATTCAGTATGTATTTCATAGGGGAGGGAAATGGAGCCCCCTCTGCTGAGTGTACTAACAGAAGCAGATGGGGGCCCAGATCTGACCCTGGGCTTGGTATGAATGATATTGTCGGCCTGCCGGATAGAGGGGGGGGCAGTGAGGTGGGGGATGGGAACTCAAGGAGGGTGGCGGGTTGGAGCATCCCAGTGGTGGTTGGGAGAGGTAGGTATGGCGGGAACCCAAGGGGAGACCATGTGTGGAGAACTAGTACTCGC
>QLTV01004083.1:956269-998381 GCA_003457575.1 Thermophis baileyi | reverse complement strand
CCTGGGTGTCTCGGAAGGCCGACCTTTGGAAGCCGAGAGCCAGCGATTTCCTCCCTTCGAACCGTTCCCTTCGGCCGTGGAGGCCACACCCAGTACCTTCCAAGAGCTTCCATGCTCGAGCCCCGGAGCGGCAGCAGGCCGCTGCCTCACCACCAACTGAATTGCGCAGGTCTAGTAGGGCTTCTAAACGCCCCGCCTACCTGCGTGATTACGTATGCTGGACTGCTCCATCCAGTAGGGGAGGGGTGTTATGTTCTAACTGTTATAACTGTGTTGCATGGTTCCAACCAGGTCCAGCGTTTGAGCGGGAAAAAGCTCAAACGCTATTGGCTGGTCTGTCTGACAGCTCCCTATAAAAGGGCAAGCTGTCAGACTGCTCTTTGCTGGTTGCTGATACAAGAGCTGAAATAAAGAGCTGCTTTGGAAGTCTGTCTCCTGTCATCTCTACCCACTATCTAACAAATTGTAATAATACTGAATAGAAAAGTAGGTACTCAGTCATAGGTCTATTTGCAGGTTTTTGGATCCAAATCAGTTTTTACTGAAACTCTTCTATAGGGAAAAAAAAAAAGTGGCACTGAGATGAATTGAGATTACTAGATTTTGCATCAACTAAGCCATCATTGTTTGCTTTTGGCTTTTGTGAGAATCAAACCACTGTGATAAGCCATGGATTCAGCAAATTATATAAGTCCAGCATTGTGGCAACTTCAAATCATAACTTAACATCTATGTTTCAGCTGTGTATAGCACATTTGACTATATATCCATAGTAGGTATTCTATAACATAACGAGAATATTATACCCATAAGCTTCTATTGATGACCAAACTTCTTTGAGAATTGTTTACCCCAAAAACAATTCAGTTATCTATCTGGGCTCAGATAGTATTTTGATAAGTCTATTAGAAATATACTAAAAACACTAAAACCTGTTCTGTATCTATTTACCTGGGATTGAGCCATGCTAAATTCAACAGAATATTCTTTAGAAAAAACATGCATAAGATAAATCAGGAGTTAGAGCAACTAATTTGGTTACTTTCTAGTCAGTGGTTAGCTGTTAGATATACGTACTTTAGAACCTTAGATTAATCTATTTTCTTTCTCTGTTGCATTAGAAAACTCTACAAGAGAAGATTCAAGACTCATTGGTGGGGCACAGCGGGTTAGGAGCACGTGACTTGCTTTCCCCTGAAAGTGGCAACCTAGTAAGGCAGCTGGAGGTCAGAATCAAAGAACTGAAAGGATGGCTGAGAGATACTGAGCTTTTTATCTTCAATTCATGTCTGAGGCAAGAAAATGAAGGAACAATGAATGCGGAGAAGCAACTGCAGTACTTCAAGGTAATAAAAAAGCATTGATGCAAATTGGGTTGATTTTTGGAGCAATATAAAATATGAAATGCATATATGTTTAGTACTATATACTGTTACCTGCATATTCAAGCGTGAACATATAATTTCTGCACATTTATATGAAGACATTGCCTTTTCTGTAATAGAACTTAATTTTAAAAATAAATCTTTCTGTACATAAACATTTGCAAGGACCAAAATAATTTCAGTCTTATATCCTGACTCCTTATAACTGTCTCATTGCATTCAGTACTGAATTCTGTATACTCCATCCAGCTTAATGAAGACTCACTGTGTGATTTTTAGTAGTAAATTACTCTTGCATAAGTTTAGCATACATAAGAGAAAAAGGGAAAAGCATGCAGCTGGTTTTGTATTAGTACAGTCCTGTGACCTATTGATAGAAACGAACCAGGACCTTTGATGTATAGGTTGAGATTTGTTATTAGCTGTTGCCCACTAGCCAATATTCTGGCACAGACTGAGCCTTGTTAATCAACAAAAATGTTGATCAAGGATAGCAATTCTAACAGCAGAATATATCATGATAATTGTATTGTTTTATCTACATCATAAAACCAATGTAAAAGCATAACAGAAGTTGTAATTGAGCACATACAGGAGGATCATACTTGATTTTTGGTGCACTCAGAAATGGATTTTTTTTTTTAAGGGAAAATGCAACATTGTGCCATTTTGTCCCATTTTGTCTCATCTTGCCTTATAGTAGATGAGTGCTGCTGGGCAGAGTGTCTAAAGGAGTGACTTTTGTGATACGGCAGCAGATCAGGCCATAGTATTAAAGACTCGGCTACAACTTTTCATTTTATCCTCAAAGTAATCAAGTGGCAAATATACCTGTTGATCAAGTCCTATGTTAATCATGTCATTATTCAGCTCATTAATAATTAAGATGTTTCATATATTATTCCTTTCAAAATTAAACAATCAGATTATAGAGGACAATTATACATTGGCTACAGTGAGTACTCACATTCTTTGCAGAGGTATATTATAGGTCCAATCTTTTAGCCCCCTTTGTCTCATTAAATTTAATGTCCAGAATAAGAAAGTTTTCAAATCAAATTCCTACAAGGCACTTTATGCAAAATAAAAGCTGATGTATTTAACATAAATATATAATAGATGTGTTTTCAATAAAATTTTTAGAAAATTTTCAAGAACTTAGAATTAAATTTAGCAAAAAATACAATAATAATGGATTAGAACTTAGAATTAAATTTAACAAAAAATACAATAATAATGGATTTGTCTATGATATATGAACCATGATTTCAGAATAGTTTTTCATATTATATTCTAACAGACAGTATTTATAATATTTGTAGACAAACATTTATTATGTAAAAAAATAATTCTTTAATTTTGGTTTTCATTTTGCATTGTATTAGCTCTGTAGAAAGATAAAATTTGAAAAAAGGAACTGATCATTATTTAAAGATGCTGAAACTGTGTAATAATATAACATGTTGAGCAAATATCACTTCAAACTTTTAAACATCTTAATCAGTAATGGGTTTCACTTACCTTTGCTACCGGTTCGGAAATGTGCGTGCGTGCGCATGCGCAGAAGCTTCTGCGCATGCGCAGAGCATCCGTGATGATGTCTGGGCGGGTGGGCGGAGCCTCCTGCCGCCACCGCTACCGGTACACCTGAACCGGGGTGAACCGGTAGAAACCCACCACTGATCTTAATTTATCTGTTAAGACAGCATACAGGTAGTTGACTTACTTGACTTATACAACTGAGGCCAGAATTTCTATTGCTAAGCAAGGTGGTTGCTAAATGAGTGATTACCAATTTTACAACCGTTTATGCCATGGTTGTTAAGCAAATCACTGCAGTTGTTAAGTGAATCCTGTGGTTAAGTAAATTTGGCTTGCCCCATTGACTTTGCTTGTTGGAAGCCAAACACCATATACATTGGTTGCCAAACACCTGAATTTTGTTCAGACTGTCGGGGTGCTACAATGGTGGTGCAGTGGTTAGAATGCGGTATTGCAGGCTAACTCTGCTGACTGCCAGGGGTTCGATCCTCACCGGCTCAAGGTTGACTCAGCCTTCCATCCTTCCAAGGTCAGTAAAATGAGGATCCCAGATTTTGGGGGGCAATATGCTGACTCTGTAAACTGCTTGGAGAGGGCTGTAGAGCAATGTGAAGTGGTATGTAAGTCTAAGTGCTATTGCTATAAGTCATAAGTCACTTTTTTCAGTACCTTGTGACTTCAAATAGTTGCTCAACTAATGCTTCTAAATTGAGGACTACCTGTGTCAGAACTTTTCAAAAGACTAAATAGGAGGATGAATGCAGTGTTAAAACTACAAAACTATTCACAGGGAAATTTTTAGAGTGTATTTAGCTGAAAGCATTTTCAAGTCTTCTGGAACAATTTGCTCAAACTGCAGATATCTAGAGAAGTGCTGAACACACATAAGTAGTAGAATTAGATCCACAGATAAACTCTGTACACTGCCTCAATACACTCCAGGATGGAAAGCAGGATATAAATCTAAAAAATAACTGTAAAAAATAAATACATGGGGTTTTTTTGAGCTCATCCAGTGAAGGAGAAGTCGTTATTTCTTGGGGTAATTAGTTTCACAATCAAATTGTTCTAACTGCTAGGATGAGTTTCCTAACATTCCCTCAGAACCTGCCTTCTTGTAATTCATATTTTGTGTCCTGTTCTTTGGATCTGTGGAAATTGACCTTTTTCCGCATTATATCCTTTTAAGTATTTGTAGAGTGCTACCTACAGTATTTGTAGACTTCTGAAACTTCAGCCTGAAGTTGCCTGTAGCTTAAAACTCTCTTTGTAGAACTTCATTTCTAGTTGACACTCCCTATTGAGTCACATTTCCCTTTTTTTGCAGCCATGGCATACTGGAGTTTAGTTTGTCATCAACTAGTATACCAAGACCTTTTTCAAAGATCTTACCAAGATAGCTATCTATGTTCCCTAGCTTTGCTTTTATGTCTCTTACATTTCATTAATTTTATTTCTCAAATCTGTCTTCTGAAATATTGGCTATCCAGTCCAACTGGGGGTAATCTGTAGAACTGATAAGCTTTTGTTCCACCTCTTCATTTAATAAAAATGTTGAGGAGTTCCAAGAGCAAGACCAATCCCAGCACCTACCCCCCAATTTAATGAGGAACCATTCGTAAGCACTATTTGAGCACAGTTTTCAACCATCCATGTATCTATTGGATTTTCATTGTTATTTAATCTTCATTTAACTAGTTTACTAATCAAAATGCCATAGACTATTTATTTAAATATCTTGCTGATATCAATAAGCATTATGTATAAAGCATACCCACAATTTACTAATGAAATTATCTAATAAAAAAATGAAATAAATCTAACCTAGCACGCCAATGCTAATTTCCTCTAATGACCACATTCTTTTCAAATTCCTTCTGATCAATCACTTTATAACCATGCAAGAAACTTCCCATGGTTGGCTATCAGATTATTGATCTATGTTTCTTGTATTCTCTTCTTCCCTTTTATCCAGATAGGAACATTTGCTGGTTTCTAATCATCTGGCATATTGCCAGTTATTCACTTTGTAGTATTTTCCTTTCTCTTTTCAGTCCCCTTGAATGGACTATAAGGATAGGTAAAAACACCACCTGAGCCCATTAACTTGATTTTTTTAATATACTTAAAATTTACATTTAACACAGTCCCTAAGACAACAAATGAATCATCTTTAAGTAAATGTCTGGTTTTAAAAGCATTATTGCATACTGATTTTTATGAGCTGATTATCTATCCTTACAGTTTAAAAATACAAATAATTGAGAATAAGCAACAAAATAATAAAACAGAATATATTTAAATATAATACCGTAACAATTTATAAATTCAGGACAAAAACTTTATACAGCAGTATAATATAAGCTGTTATAATTCTTCTTAAAGTGTGATCCCCAGCACTGAAAACAAACAGTTTAACAATTCTGACTAAGCAGAAATATGTGACATGATTTAGAAATGATACTTTAAACTTTAAGAATTGATTGATTGATTGATTGACTGATCAATCATGTGTTGTCAGGTTGGTGTCACTATTAACAATTACATAGACAGATCTTCTTGAAGAAGATCTGCTCCTTTCTTGCCCCTTTTGATCCTCCAAAGGTAATCATATACTGTAATCAAGTTCATCCTCCTTGCTGATGGTTCTCTCCTTCTTACCTTTCTTTCCTTTCCCAGCATTGTTATCATCTCAAGAGAACTTCACATAATATGCCCAAAATATAATAATTTGAGACTGGTCCTTTGAGTCTCAAGTGGATATTTGGATCTATTTGTTCAATGATTCATTTTTTTTTCATTTTCTTGAGTATCCATGGTATCCTTAGGGGTCTTCTTCAATACCACATTTATTAGTATTATTTTTCTCCTGCTTCTTCACTGTTCAATTTTTGCTTCAGTAACATGTCACGAGGAAAACTATTCCTTACAAACCAGATCTTTGTAAGTATGGACATGTCATGGTCTCTGAATATCTTTTCCTTCATTATTACCTTGCTAAGTGCTAGTTCTGTAGCATATTTCTTGACTACAGGCTTTCTTTCTTTTATTTTATTTAACCCCACCTTTATTATTTTTTATAAATAACTCAAGGTAATGAACATACCTAATACTCTTTCCTCTTTCTCATTTTCCCAGAACAACAACCGTGTGAGGGGAGTTAAGCAGAGAGAGAGTGTGACTGACCCAAGTTGGTCACCCATCTGGTTTTTCATGTCTAAGGCAGGACTAGAACTCACAGTCATCCAGTTTCTAAACAGGTGCCTTGACTATTAGACCAAACTGGCTGTAGTTGGTACAATCAATCCTAAAAGATAGCAGCTGTCTACCACTTCAATATATTTAATGTTAATAATAGGGCTGATTGCTGTACCTGTTACGTAGATTGATGTTTTAATAGATTGATAAAATTATATTTTTATTCTAGTGGGACATAGTGATAGCTGCCAACACTTCAGTAATAATATACAGAACTTGTATCTATTAGAATTTTCTTTCAGAATAACTTAAACTTCATATTAAGTTATATGATTAGAATTTTAATAGATTTTTTTCCCAGAGTACTATAGTGGACTACTAATAACATAGAAACATGTACTAAATATCAGTACATTAGCATAGCATTAGCATTAGATCCTCCCATGCTGTGTAGCATAAATATCATCACAATAAAGAATATTCTTTAAATAAGAACAGTTTAAAAAGTAAGAACAGTTTAAAAATTTACTTAACTTAGCATAAGATGTAACATGGAGAAATTTAAAAAAATAATGTTTGGTTAGTCATTCAGGACATCTCTGTCTATATGATATACTTCTGGAGATGACCTGGCATAAATATAGATGCCATTTATTGGCTAATGGTGCAAGGAATTTAATTGTTTTCAAGTAATTTAAAGTATTTTATAGTGTACTTATATACTTATATTTCAAAGCCTATAATTTGACAGGAGTGGTTATCGTTAAATTATTTAACTTGAATAGCAATGAGTCATGGGTAATTCTTAAATAATCAAGCATATTTAAAGTAATTTTTTGTAAAATGTAGCATTTTACATAGCACAGCATTTGCATTTTTTCACCTGTGAATGGGCCAAGAAAGAAAAATAAGGCCTTGATTACAAATGTGGATATTTTTAATACTAAATGTCACATGCCATTTCAAAACTTGTCAGTGAGATCTTGCACTCTTACAAAAGAATCTTGGCAAGGGAGATTTTCATTGGAACAATTTGGTGGATAATAGTATAAAAGGTATGTTTCTTAAATAGAAAAAAAAATACAGTTCACTTTTAGAAAAAAGAACTCATGATGTCTTTTAAACTGTCATTCCTTGTTCCTAACTTGCAATTAGGCAGTATTTCCAAAATGTCATTCTGAGATTTTCCTTCAACCATCATCCTAATAAAAACTGACGGCAAGCATATTATAACCAAACTTTCTCCCCTGTAATTACAATGAAGAATTTCAAACAGATTAATAAGGGAAATTCTACAACAGATTTCCAGGGACAGCTATGAAAACAACAGCATGCTTTTAAAGAAATACGCTGCAATATTGGCAAGATGGATGGCGATCAGGAGACAAATCTATGAGCAAAGCTGTTTGGAGAGAATAGTTTTGTAGTATGTGATATATACTATGCAAATGAGCTTATTAGGACACTCATCTTTTATTATTGGTGCCCAATTTAATAGAGGCATTTAAAAAACAATATTTATGTCTGACTCCTGGGACAGAAAAAGACACATTGATATAATTGAAAGCAAATGATTGTATGTTATACTATTTAATCATGTCATTTTTCAGTGGCTGTTTCTTGTGCTTCATTGCATGGTTATAGAATAGTTAGTTTTAGGATAGATTAGTTCTCCCTATTAGTAATCAAGCATGGTTTTGTTGTAGGTGTTATTTTATGAAATCAGTTAAAATATTCCTATTTGCCAATATTTTCTTTTAAAACATGACGTCATAATTTACTTCAAGGATGTGGCGTTTGCTTTATTTTTGTTTTGGGATATTACTTACAATGGGCTGTTTTTTTAAAGTTCCAATGTATTTTGTTTATGAAGTATATGTAGCTAATTTTTAAATTAAAGAGATCATCATAGGATAAATCAAAATATAGCTAAAAATGTATGCTGCTAATAACAATTTCAGCTAACGTGTGCAAAGATGCCTGTTTATAACAAATATAAAAATACCGATGAAAGGACTCTCTACACTGTGCATATATTTAATACAACCTGGCTATCAAACTGCCCTAATCCATCTCCTTTCTAACAGATTTTAGAAATAGCACAGGGCACAAACAAGTAAAAGGCCATAAATTACTTTAAGGCTGTAATTCTATCCATACTTATGTGGCCATAAATCCTGTTGAATCATAAGATTTATTTCTGAGTATACATGCTTAGGACTATGTGCTTTTTTGTGATCATTTTCCTATGATACTTCATCAGACTAAAGCCAGGTTTTTTTTGCATCCAAAGCCATGTTTGCATAACCCCTAATCCAATGTGAGACTTTAAATACTGGCCTCACTTCAAATTTCCTGCCTTTGATAAGAACTGCTCCTTCCACAAGAGAAGGGAAGAAGATATCAGAAATTAATATCCCTCCCTACTTCTGGTTCTGGACAGGCTGACTTCAGTTTCTGTTTCCTTAACGGAATTCAGCCCCAACAGAAAAAATTGTTTTTTTAGCTTCCCAATATCAGCTATTGGGAAGAAGCTTCTTGAATGGGAAGCGAAATGTCTTCAAAAGAAAAAACAAGAAAGTCCAATTGCCTCTTGAAAAAGCACCTTTGGGACAATCATGACCTGGATGACTGAGAATCTCTATAGATTTTTAGCTCCCCAATAGCATAATCATGATCCCTACTCCTGCAAGAATTCCACTCATTTTCAAGCAAACACAAGCAGAATTTTCATGCAGATTTTCTTGTTTAGCAATGAACTCTAACACCCAGGTATGACAAATACTAAGTATGCTTCTATGGGTAAGATTTTGAGAATTTTCTCTAAGGGTTATGATAGATATATCATTTATAGAACATTAGGATCTATTTGGAAGTACTCTCAGCACTGATAATTTATAAGTAGCTCTCCTTCGTTGACTATCTCTGGAGAGACAATAAAAGTTGACTGTGAAGAGTATTGATTAGCTAGAGTCAATAGTTGGATGAACACTCCATCTCTCCTCATATTGTAAGAAGTTTTGTATATCATGGGAATCCAGTTTCAGAGAAACCATAGCAGCATTTAGTGTATTGCATTAAATAGGATCATGTACAAGAGGAAACCCTTGCAAATGTGGATCTGGATACATGACCAGAACGACACTATTGTAAGCAGTGTTTGGGTTGCTGGTGTATAAATTAATCATGCAAATTGCAAAGCTGGCAGAGCTTATGTATCTGTTTTAAAATTACAGTTTCCCTTCAAGTGAATGTTGTCGTAATAATAAACCCCAGGAAAGTAAATATGGAGGGCATATGTACAAATCATGCATATCTGCATGAAGCTGATGGGTGAGATCATCCATCACCATGTGTTGAGGTATCATCAGTAAGCTGAAGATACCCAATTTTACATCTCCATATCTGGTAACCTGAGTGATGCTATTGCTACCCTTTCACGGTGCCTGGAGGCTGTGGGAGCTTGGATGGGGGACAACAGGCTAGGGTGAACCCTAGCAAGACTGAGTAGCATTGGGTGCTTGGAACATCAAGATCCAGATCTTTAACATCTTTAATTCTGGACAGGTTACACTACTCCCTTCAAACCCAGTTTGCAACTTAGGGGTTCTTCTGGACTCACGACCCCTGCTAGATGACTAAGTGGTGGGCATGACTAGGAGAGCCTTTGTACAACTTTGGTTTATGCACCAGCTATGGCCTTTTCTGGATCAGGACTCCCTGCGCTCAAGCCCTAGTCATTTCTCATCTATTCAATATGTTCTACATGGGGCTATCCCTGAAATGCATCTGGAAGCTTCAGCTACTGCAAAGTGCAGCAGTGTGAGCAATCTGTGGTGCTCCTACAATGGCCCATGTTACACTGCTGCTCCGTGAGCTGAACTGGCTGCTTGTTTGCTTCTGGGTGCAGTTCAAGGTATTACTTATGACCTTTAAAGCCCTCCATGGCATGGGTCCTGATTATTTATGAACCCTCTTATTCTACTAGGACAGGCCTTTTCCACTCATACCAGTAGAGGAGGCCTGCTGCGGATCCTGTCAATCAAGGATTCCTACCTGGCAGGATCCAAAAGAAGAGCCTTCTGTGCCATAGCACCCGCCCTCTGGGACATCCTGCCCCATGGGGTGAAGTCTGCCCCCTCCTCTTGACCTTCCATGAGAGTCTGAAGACTTGGGCCTGCCAGTTGACCTGGGGACCTAATGGGGGAGTACCACAGTGAAGGTGGCTATTGGACTAATAGCTGACCCCATTTCTCCACTGCACATTCTGTTTCCTCCCACCCATCTTTTAATTCATATTGCTGTATTTTCATTATTTATTTTATTGTTTCATTGTTTTACTATTGTTATATTTACATTTTTTTATAATTTTACATTTTACCATTGTAAGCCACCTAGAATAGCCCCACAAAGAGATGGGCAGCAAATGTAATAATAAATTGATAAAATAATTAGAAACAGAGCAATTGTTCAAGAGGATACTGATTAATAATTCAGCCATGTTATAAATGCAATCATAATTCTGATGAAGACTTTTCAGTTTAAGAATGTCTTTCACATTATTCAGAAACATTAAAAAATATTCTAATTAGAAATTCATATCAATGTCTTGATTCAAGAATTCAGGTTAATCAAAGGATTATAGATACAGGTAGTCCTCCACTTACAACAGTTCATTTAGTGACCATTCGAAGTTACAACAGCACTGCAAAAAGTGACTTATGACCATTTTTCACTCTTACAACCATTGCAGCATCCCTGTGGGTCATCAGAATTTGGCTGCTTGGCAACTGACTCATATTTATGACGTCTGCAGTGTCCTGGAGTCATGTCATCACCTTTTGTGAGCTTCTGACAAGCAAAGTCAACGGGAAAACCAGATTCACTTAACAACCATATTACTAACTTAACAACTGCAATGATTCACTTAACAACTGTTCCAAGACAGGTCGTAAAATGGGACAAATTCACTTAACAACTGTGTCACTTAGCAGCAGAGATTTTGGGCTCAACTGTGGTTGTAGGTTGAGGACTACTTCTATTCCTCATGATTACGATGGATCACGAAAAAGCTACATAGGACCCAGATCTTCCCCATCCCCCCCATGGTCACATGACCGCATTTTGGGCACTCAGCAGCTTGTCCATATTTATGGTTGTTTGCAGTCTCCCATGGTCACATGACTACGATTTATGACATTTTTGCCAAAAACTGGCATTTACTGTACTTGTTGTTTCTAGCAAAAACCACCCTACAGCGAACAATGGATTTGCTTAATGACTGCTGTGTTTGCTTAACAATCACTGCAAAATTGAGTCTGGTCACTCTGATGATCCACTTTACAACTGTCATGACTTATGATCTAAATTGTGGGCTTAATTACAGTTGTAATTCAAGGACTACCTGTATACCTTCCACATATCAAATGCATTGTATATTTTGATACAAAGGATTGTTCGGTAAACGTTGTCATTTTATACAGTTAAATTGCTCAATAAGGGCCTGAATGTGAATAATATATTATAATATGGTAAAAGTGTGCAGAACATCACTGTAAACTAAATACTGAACTTAATCCAGAGCTGAAGAATATATCTTTGTCCTTCTTCAAAAGTGTTAAAAAATACTATTGATTGTAAATCTTCACATGTACAATGAGTGATGTGGAATGGACCAAACAAAATCTGAAGCATTACAACAGAACAGAAGTAAAGGGAAAAATTGCTTAGTATGAATTA
This sequence comes from Thermophis baileyi, assembly GCA_003457575.1. Taxonomy (NCBI): domain Eukaryota; kingdom Metazoa; phylum Chordata; class Lepidosauria; order Squamata; family Dipsadidae; genus Thermophis; species Thermophis baileyi. The sequence goes on along the minus strand of QLTV01004083.1, from coordinate 986,517 downwards.
TCTCTGCATTCTAGATCATTCTATTACATGTTTCAATAAATGGAATACAAAATACAAACATTGAAGCTAAATATGCAGGTTTCAAAAATTATCTTGGTCCATTATAAAAGTGTTCACAGAAGTAATGAAATAATTTCATAATTATAAACTGCTAGTATTCATGTGCAGAATGGCTAGATTTTTGCTACCTATTTTCCTTTATCATCCAGCTCAAGGAAAAGATGTGTATTTCAAAAACTGCCATCTTCATGCTTTGTAGTTTTATGTATTCCTAATAAGTCATTCTTTCACTGACATTGTGACCTTTATACTTTGTAACCATCTATAAATTGTGTGTGTGTGTGTGTGTGTGTTCACTTACTAGTGACAAGGTGATCCTTCCTAGGAAGGAAAAGAAAAATAGCACACCATCTTTGTTTACATCAGCCCCCATGAACAGTGGGGTAGGGTGTGGTGGGTGAGAGAATTTTGTCCTCTGGCCATTTGTGATTTAAAATTTTCCTTCTTGTCACTTTCAAGAGGAAAGAACATGACTACACCTGCCTGAAGCTGACATACTCAACAATTCAATTCAGCCTTGGCTCTGAAGAAAGGGTCCTTCTTGAGAGAGGCATACGCGCGCGCGCACACACACACACACACACACACACACACACACTTCCTATATTCAATGATATAAGTTATTATGCCCATCATAACTAATTGGAGAAGCTTAGGAACCTCATGAATAAATAAGTTCATGAAGTTGTGAGTGCAATCAGGGAATTGAGACCACACAGAATTGTTATGTAAATGTGCAGCGGATGTATCTAATACTCATGACAAGGAAAAGAAATGTCAAAAGACTGTTGACTCAAGAGAACAGAGGAAATGGCCTAGGATTTAAAGCCTGGGCTGAGATATGTACAGTGAAATCATAGCTTAATGGGCCTTTGCTCTGATGCAATGGATATTTTTTTCATTCAGTTGCCACCCCATTTAACGTCCATTAAATGAATATCTGTCTGTTAAATAGAGATCTTCCAGGAAATGACATTATTGACAACAACTATGTAATAATGCAAATGATATAAATTAATGCAATAAAGCACAACCATAATTTATGGTCATTCAGATTTAATGGACATCCTATCCCCTTTAATGGGTTGTTAAATTGATGGTATACGCATACACATATGTATCTCTCTGTTTGATACCAAGTCCTGGATTTTGTAACAGGCAGATCTGCATTTATAGTTATTTGTAATAGAAAGATATTATCCAGCTATGTTGAGTCTGTGAAGCTTCTGCTGATAGTTAGTAACTTAATATGGAAGTGATTTTCTGGAGAGTAAAATATTCAAGATTGTTGTGGTTTGTGTGAAGTCTGATATACAGAATCAGAACTTCTATACCTATCTACTGGAAAGCTCTGCTTAAAGGTCTTTGATGATGGTAGGTTTATATCTGAGAACATTCTGTAAATATAACTTCTATTTCTGGGTTTCAAAATGATAGAATAAGTCTCAATACATATTCATTGTTAGGTTATCATACCAACTACCCAGGGGTGGGTTCTGACTTACCTTGCTGCCGGTTTGCTTCCTCACATGCTGCATGGGTGCATGTGACTTGCGCGCCATGTGGGTGTGCCGCGCTTCGTGCGCATGTGCGCGTGCATGCGCAGTGCTAAAAACCAAGCTTCTGCGCATGTGCAGAAGCAAAAAACAAGATGGCGGTGCCTATGGCACCGCCGAGAGAGACGGTTCGGGGGCATGTCCAGCCAGCCATCACTGCCGGTTCAGCGAGCGGGGGGAAATTCCCACAACCGGTTCTATAGAGCTGGTGCAAACCGGCAGGAACCCACCTCGGCAACTACCTAGTGAATCTCTCTGCAGTTTACAATAAGAGATAAAATCAAAATACCTGAAATATTAAAACAATTAAAATCACCAGTTGAAAAGCTCTTTTAGCAGGTTCTTTACATGGCTTTTTAAAAAAGGAAAATAAAAAGATTAGGCTACCAGTTTATCATTAGAAAGAAGTAGAGCTCCCACAGAAAAAAAGCTTCATTATGAGATGTTATGGGATACGCCATGGCAATTGTAGACAAAACTTTTCAGATGATCTCAAAGACTGATTTGGAAGCGGGTGTCTTATGGACCCCGTGTGTTCTCTCAGGTTGTCTGGACCCAAGCCACACAGAATTTTAAAGCCCTTTGGTTTTTACCTGGATATTGCCCACTGTAATGCTTTTTACAAAGGGATAAATATGTTCTCCTCAGTTCTATACTAAATATAGGATTAGAACTAAGGGGAGCCCCACATAGGTCAAATTATAATAGCCAAATCTAGATATAAGATTATAACCAGCGATGTAAAGTAATTCATACAGCATTATTTATTTATCAAACTTTTATGCTAGCCAGCTCTCTAAAGGCAACTCGTATACATGTATTTCAAGGCCCTTATGCTGCTTCACTCCTTCAAACTCTAAGTAGTTTAGAGCAGAGAATCAGTAATAAATTAAAGAAAATAATCAAAAATATCAATACTTGTGGTGTGTATATCTCTAGATAGTATAAACCATCCGTCAAACAATCAGTACATTGCAGCAGTACTGATAGTGCCCTTATATATGTTATGATTAGATTCAAACTTAACTCCAACATCCTGAAGATACTCGGAAAAGCCAAGCTTTTAACAGCTTGCTAAAAATCAAGACTGGGGAATACAGATCTTATTTCTGGTGGTGGGGCATTCTACAAAGGGGAAGCTTCTGCAGAAAGCACTTGTCTTTGAATTTCCATCATGCCTCAGCAGGTAGTCTTCTGCAGGCACAGAGTGGATGGATGGACAGAGTCTATTGGAAAAAAGTGGCCTTGTGTGTAATCTGGCTGCAGATCACTTGCTACCATACCCAGCAAGAGACACATTATGTCAGGACATTGATTATATTATCATGTAGGTTTTCCATGTGGTAAATCCTAACTAGAGGTCAAGATGGTAACATCTTTCTCTCCCTCTTCTTTGATCCATTCGTTCCCATATATGTCATGGAGGGATCCCCCTATAAAATGTAGTCTCTTTACCAATAATCTATTTCCAAAACTTATGAAGTAGACTAAGATCAATTCGAAGTAGGCTTCATCACTCTAGTTAGGAATCTGTTTACAAATATATTCCTGATGTAAGCCATTGCCCTGAAAATAAAAAGTCTTCCTTTGGAGCTTTCCAACTTTTAGGATTCTGTAGCAGTTCCCTTCCCTCCTGTTGTGAAACAGTGTAGAATCATCCAAGAAAGCATTTTAAAAAAAAAATGAATTAGGGAACAATCTTTTTTAAAAAATTATCTTAGTGAATATAAACAACTTAAGTCTATGGCACCAACAACATGACTTCTAAAAAGTTTGAACAAAGAAGGGACACATCACTGATATATTCTTTTCAAAATTAGATATCTAGCTTTACAGGAACACATTTGCATTTTGATCTGACTGTTGTTCACTCAAGAGCTGCTGCAATCTACAAATAATTCTTGCAATGTATATGTACAATATACAGGTAGTCCTTGACTTATAAGCAAAATTGAGCCCCAAATTTCTGTTGCTAAGTGAGACATTTGTTAAGTGAGTTTTGCCCCATTTTACGACTTTTCTTGCCACGGTTGTTAAATGAATCACTGCGATTATTAAACTAGTAACGCGGTTGTTAAGTGAATCTGGCTTCCCCATTGACTTTGCTTGTTAGAAGCTCATGAAAAGTGATCACCTGACCCACAGGACACAGCAACCATCATAAATATGAGTCAATTGCCAAGTATTTGAATTTTTAACAAGTGATCATGGGGATGCTGCAACGGTCATGTGATAAAAAATGGACATAAGTCACTTTTTTCAGTGCCGTTGTAACTTTGAATGGTCACTAAATGAACTGTTGTAAGTCGAGGACTACCTGTTATAGTGGTTATACATGTAACATATATGTTTGCTTTATACCCCACCTTTCTATTTATACAAGGTGGCTTAACAACAACCAAAACAAAATGCAAAACATAAAAGGTGACCGTAGAATCCATTAAAATCAATAACGGTATATTGACATTGACCCTTCTTCTGTCCACAGTCTCTGTGCTGTGAAATCAAGCAGAGGCGTCGAGGGGTAGGCTCAGTGTTACGTTTGTGCCAGCACCTCCTCGATGATCAGAATACCTGTAATCTGAATGCGGACCATCAGTCGATGCAGCTGATAATTGTAAATCTTGAAAGAAGGTGGGAAGCTATCATCATGCAAGCAGTCCAGTGGCAAACTAGATTGCAGAAGAAGTTGGCAAAGCATCCAGTAAGTGATACCTGTCTGACTTACCCCCCCCCCTTCCCATCCATTCCCATTGGACTTACTGTTCCATTGTCTCAACCTTTTTTTAAATTATGCTATAGCGAGGTACAATAGGAGCCAAATAATTTGCTTTTGGGATTTTTTTTTCCTTATAATTCACATCTTAATTTCCACATGGATGGCATCAACTGATTAATGGGTTGGGCAGAAATTATTTTAAAGAATACAATTCTGTATTTTACATTGTGTAATGTCTGTACTGAATGAAATGATTTCTGGAGAACAAAAACTAATGGTAGATAAATAACATCAGTCCTTCTTAAGATTCAGTCCAAACTTTTTTTTTTTTTTTGCAAATCAGGTGTAGACATTCTTTTAGTATATGGGATTGCATTTTTTAGGATAATTTTCAGTTAGTGTTGTGATAGGGAATGAGGCAGGGGCATTATGATATTGTGCAAGTCTATGGAACTGGTGTTTGCAGTTCAGAAAGTGTTGCAGTTTTAGGTATGTATCATTTACCTGCCAGTGACCGCTAGTTCATATCTAAATACTCTTGTGTTTTTTCTTCTGCTATAGCACCATTGCCACGTTCATCACTAATAAGATCATAGAGCAAGGAAAATGTGAGGTCATAAATGTTGTGTTTGAGCTTGAATTATTATAGATATAGTTCTTGACTTATGACTGATTGATTAACAATGGTTCCAAGTTACTATGAACCACCCCCAGAGTTACTTATGATCTGTTTTCAGAGTTACAAAGCTGCACGCACCCCCACAGTCATATGATCACATTTTGAGCACTTGGCAACCAGCTCACTTTTACTGCCATTTGCAGCATCCCACAGTCAGATAACCGTGATTTGTGAAATTTTTTGCTAATTTCCAGCATTTCCTCCAGTTTCCAGCAAAAACATCCTTGAGGAAAATGCATCTGGTTTAAGATGATTGCTTAATGACCATTGTAACAAAAAAACAAACAGTTGTACCTTCAAATCTTGTCATGTGATGCTTCATATTATCACCACAACAACTTACGACTGAAATTACGGGCCCAATTGTTGTCATAAATCAAGTATTACCTGTATTAAAATTATTTTACATCTAATCTGTTCCAACCCACTGTACTGCAGAACAGTCATATCATCCTTGGCAAATATTAGTACTGCCCTCCATTTTCTTGGATTTTAGCCATTGATTGACAGGGTCTTTTTGGTTTAATAATTTCAGGTTTTTCACCAGTATTCCTAAGGCAACTCAAAACATTTGTAAAATAAAGACCAGAACTTAAGAATAGCTCTGCTGGATCAGGCCAAGATCCATCTTTGTCCAGCATTTTGTTTCTCAGAGTGGGCAATGGGATGCTTTTCTAGCCTCAACCATCTTTGTTCTCCTGCCATTAATTTGGAAGCCAGATGTGTTCGAGCCATTGATAGACCATAAATATATTCAATCGCTATTTAAGGCTTTTAAAATTAGTTTTAAAATTTAAAGCTAATTCACTGGTGCAGTGAATTCCACAGGTTAATTATGCACTGTGGAAGAAATGCTTTCTGAAGAAGCAGGCATACAGTATGGTGGTTGCTGTCTTTGCAGAATTCACCTTTGCCCCCAACAGTCATTTGATTTTGCATGAATAGCACACTGGAAGTATGGCTACTCCAGCTAACCCTGCAGCAAACCGTTTCTGTCTCACTCCCTATGTTCTCATACACTGTAGCTGGTGAATATATGACATATAGAGAGAGCTGAGGTGGCACAGTGGTTAGAGTGCAGTACTGCAGGCTACTTCAGCTGACTGCTAGCTGCAGTTCAGTGGTTCAAATCTCACCGGCTCAAGGTTGACTCAGCCTTCCATCCTTCCGAGGTGGGTAAAATGAGGACCCAGATTGTTGGGGGCAATACGCTGACTCTGTGAACCGCTTAGAGAGGGCTGTAAAGCACTATAAAGCAGTATATAAGTCTAAGTGCTATTGCTATATGGGCGGGAGCAGAGACGGTGATTGTTTTCTTTTTGTCTTGTTTCACTTAAAATACCTGCAACCAGCAGTGAGCTGGGTTTTTGTGTGTGTTGTGCTTCCATTTCAATTTCACCTTCTAGAACAGCGGTTCTCAACCTTTGGGTTGCGACCCCTTTGGGGGTCGAACGACCCTTTCACAGGGGTCGCCTAAGCGCGTGCTAGCCTGCCATCTTGGTGCCACGCCCCCTTTGTCAATTCATCGCGCGCGGGGAGCGGGCGGGGAGGGGGTCGTGGCGGCGGGGCAGGGGTCGTGGCATTAGGAAGGTTGAGAACCACTGTTCTAGAAGGTCCTGTTCTCTTCTGCCTCAAGCAGAGGCAAGGAGCAGCCATGGGAAAATCTGGTGGGCTGCTGAACACACAAGAGTGCTGCTAGTGGGAACCAGTTTTCTCTTTTCCAGGTAGGCAATTGCTTGGAGGTACTGCAGTAGGTATGTGGATATGTGTTAATTAAAGGTGAATGCTGCTTCTGCAGCAGGAGTGAAGTAGTCTTGTGACTTTATTTGGATAGGAATCGATGGGGAGGTGAGATAGAATGAGTGTACAAGCACTACGTTTTCTTTGTCTCAGGACTGGACAGAACTACACAAGCTCCACACTGCTTTGTTCCCACTTTGCCTGGAAAAACCTGGCCTTGTTTGTTGGACTGAATTATCTTTTACCTAGTAGGGAACACAATTTGTTTCTTGCCCAAGATATGGCAGCTATTAAAAATTCTTTCTAGGTTTAATTTGGAGCGCAGATGATATTTTTGTTTTGTGGAGACTTGTAGCTGCAAACATATGCACCATATAAAAACGTGGGCCTTCGTATGTAAGTATTTTTCCAGTGATGAAAGAGTTCTTAGAATCCAAATGTTCTGGTTGGAATTGAATTTCGTTAGCTTCTGCTGCATTCGCTGTCTCCCAAGTCCAAGCTGGCATTTTACAGCATTTCCTTTCATTCAGTTCCTGTGTAGTCATTTCTTGGGTTGATCCCAAAATTGCTTTGTCTGCCTTGTCTATTTCCTTGAGCTTGATGTTGTGCCAGTCTTGGCAAATGAATAGTTTCCCTGGGAAACTGTGTGTGTATGTGTGTTTTAATTGAGGTTGTCCAAAATATACTGTAATATATAAAACAAAGTGGATGTGTTTGCATCTCTGATGGCATCTTACTTGATATTATTAAGAGTCACTGATATGGAAAAAGATTACTTGGATCATTACATCATGCAATATGGAAGGTCAGAAGCTATTTCCATCTTTTCTTTAAAGTGCTGTTCTAACATTTTCCTTTGACTATTTTTTTACTAATGGTATCTACTGGCATTCTATTATTACTGCTCAAAGATTTAATTGAGTGTTTAATTTCTCTGTTTAATTTCAGTATTATATCTTTTTTCTTCTCCTGCTCCCCTGCTCCCAAAGGAGGAAAGATTAAGTAAAGGAACTCCAGGTTGGGACTATTAGCTGGCTGTCCAAAATTCCTTTTTTGGATGAATAGCACCAGTGATCAAAAGACATGTTAAGCAATTGTTATTTTCTTTTCCCTGTGAATCCTGAATTTGCTTAAAACAACCAGTGTTTTCATATTTTCTAGAAAGAAGGACTTTATACTTTAGTTTAACTTTCCCAAATTTGCATTAATGCATGATCCTTCTTTTCCCCTCTTTTGAATGTGCAACTGTTTTAAAGATAATACACCACACACACACACACACACACACACACACACACACACACACACACACACACACACACACCATGGCTGTCATTTTTGTAATGGTGCATGCCAATTTCTCAATGTTCAAAACATGTGTATGAACAATAACAACAATAACAAAATCCCTTTAGTTTATTCCACTCTGGATCTAAGAACAGCATGGATTACCAGGCCCATTTTAACATTTCCAAAGAAGGTAAAATGAGTAAACACCACTAAATTAATTCAATCCATCCAGTTGCCTAATTGCTAATCCACTATTCTTCCCTTTGGTTGCAAAATCTCTTTCCTTCTCTAATGGTTCTGAAATATCTTACTTGTATGTGTGATTCATAAGGATTTCTAAACTTCTCTTCCTCTGAGGAAGCCATTCCATTGTGTTGAATTAAAACTCCCTGAATTCTAAGCCATCCTGACCATTCTGGGAGTTGCATTCAGCATCTATGAAAAATAGCATTTTGAATAGAATGCTCTGAATTTTGGATAGTAAACTAGCTATGAAGTAATTCAGGGAATCTTTTTCTTAGAATAAACTACCGTATTTTTCCGAGTATAAGACGCCACCCAGCCACCCCCACCCTTTGGCCTCTGCCTCCCAGCAATTTACCTCCATGCAGCAAACAGTGCAGAGCCTGATTAGCAGAAGCAACTGATTATTGGCTTCCCGACCATCAGCTGAGAGGCTGCAGGCAGGCCCAGGTGCTAAAATGAAAGTGAAACTAGAACTGCAAGGAGGCAAATTGCTGGGAGGCAGAGGCAGAATTTTATTTTCTTGTGCTAATCACTGCTGAAACTGGATGCAAGGAGGTAAGTCAATAACTATAAATTCCTATAGAATGTTCAAGTTATTACTTATTTTTTAAATACTGCTTTATTAGTGTTCTATACAAGTAACAGTGTTCTGTTTTAGTATTAAGAGAAGGCAGCTGAGTTAAACCCTGACTTAGTCATGTTTGGAGTAGATCTATTTAAATAATTGGGAGGAGTTAGTGTGACTACATTTAAGAAAACTTTCTGGCATTAATATACTGCCATAATGTAAATTTCTCCAATTCTTTGCTATTTCTATGGGTCAGGCACACATGCACAGAAATACACAGCAAACAGTGTATATCATCTGTACTGTTTGCTGTTTGCTGGGAGGCAAATTGCTGGGAGGCAGAGGCAGATTTTTTTTCTTGTTTTCCTCCCCCAAAACTAAGGTGTGTCTTATACTCCGGTGCATCTTATACTCCGAAAAATATGGTATTCTGTTTTAATACTGTGTTTGCATATGTGTGTCTGTGTACTTGTCTGTATTTTATAGCTGTTCCATACAATATTTTATATTCTGATGAAAACTTTTAAATACTACATCAATTGTGAAAGTGACATTTTAATACTCCTTTAACTGAAGGAACTGAAAGCTAATGTTTTCCCAGTTGAAACTTGGAAATGTTTAAACTGTTCCTAATAAACACGTGTAAATATGAACAATTTTGTATTTGTATACTCGACTTTGAAAAGAAAATGTCAATTGAACAAGAAGCCCTCACACTTATTTTTCTTGCCTTCCTCAACTTTTTTCCAAAGGCCAGTTTATTATATGCTATTACATATACTGTATTATTATTATATATAGACCCTTATATGCTATCTCTTTTTTTCATTTCCTGAGGAAAATGAAAACATAGAAGGCTTAACCAGGGGTTGCTTTGATGCTTCTTTTGTCTCCTAATCAGGAAAAAAAAAATAGACAATGTGAGGTATTCACCCTTGCATTTAAGCTACCCATTCACTGGCCAGATCTTGCTCTAAATCCATTCTTTCTAGAGGTATCCTTTATACACTGTATCATATTCCTGTCCCTACTTTCCAGGCAGCAAACCGTGTGGGCTGGGTACACACATTTTACTAATCCAAAATGATTGGTTTTCATTTAACATGTTTAGTGCATCCTGCTATCGTGTGAATAAATGCATGGAATGATCTGTGGCTTAATGTTTTGTGACAATTGTTGTTTGTTTCATAAACCATGGTTTCATAAACCATGGTTAAACAAACAAGGCATAATGCAAGAGATAAATCCAGGCCAAAGTCTTACTTCTGACTGAGTTTGCATAAGATTGCTCCTTAAATATATTTTAAAATATAAAAACACATTTTATTTATTTAACCACTCACTCCCAACATAAATCTGAGAAAGAATTAAGAAGGGAAAAAACCCTACAAAGTAAGCATGTTATTACTCTTATTTATTTAAACTTATTGAATAGCAATTCTAGTGGACTTTTGAAAGGATTTTTGTCCTTTCCTATTCTTTGATTTCGCTGACCTAGACTTCAAATTTATCTCAGATAAAACCTGCTTGGTTTTTTTTTCTGTTGCAATCTACAAGTTACTAATTCCCAACAGAGACACAGAAATTCTGAAGCAGCAGTATCAATTTGGAATAGCCTGATAGCCTGTTACTGATTCTGTATAATATTCCTGACTCGTATTATTCATGTGGTTTTGAGAAGCACTTCCATTCCATCATGCAAATTTTTATCTACCGCTGAACATTTCTGTAAGTACACTGTTCTGTGTGTCCAGCACAATTCCCATGTGCGTTGGCTTTGAAAGTATGCTGTACATCCAGCCACATAATTGAAAATAATAAGGCCACAATAAATGGGATGGCCTTAGGGTATAACACCCAAGGGATTCAATTGGTGTCGCTCTGCATCAGTGTCCATGCATCATGGTAATTGAGGTAACATAACCAATTACCACATTTTAATTAGAGTTGTAAGAACTTGGAAAAATCTGCAGTAGTGAGACAGCTTATTTAAAAAAAAAAAAAAACACTACGAAGCATTTTCTTTCCAGAAGCCTTTTCTCTTGGTTGCTTATTCTTAGGAGTCAAAGAGGCTGCTGAAAGTGCCATTTGAGAGAGGTTGGGAAAAATCCCAGATTCTTTATAATGAATGAAAAGCAAACCTGGAAAACAAAATGTGTTAAAATGATGCATTGCCGCTAAGCCGATATCCTCATCCACTTCTCCTTTTGTGCTTTTTGGGAAAAGAAAACACGCCTTGGTAAAGTTGGTCCTAATGGTGTCCCTGTTCTTTCCTTTTCCCTTAAGAAAAAGCAAAACAAATAAGTGGTCTGATGGTCATTACATACTTTTGGGGGGGGGGGGGATCTACTGAAGACACAAATGGAAGAGCCATCGTTTTGTTATTTGTATAAGTTGTCACTTAGTATGGACAATCCCTAATTAAATGACTTAATGGCAAATTAGGTAATTATTTTGAACAGAATGGAGAAAGAAAAAGTATAAAACTTTTGAAAAGGTTTTTGTAAACTCATGAAAAACTTAGAACAAAAAACCCGCAATGAGTATTCTCTACAAATAATCTCCACTCATAACGTTCCAGTAATGCTGGAACAGTAGTCAGGTTGCACAGACTGCAGTAAAAAAATATTTTGGAAGAATCGCGTAATCTGAGTTGTTAGGCACTCAAATGTTATTGCAGGAGAGAGCAGAACATCCTTTGCTGTTATTGTAGACTGCTCATCATAGTTGTCTGAGGGTCAAACTCTAGTACAAGGGCTCTGGAATTCAATCCCTTTTCTCCTTGCCTGGCAAGCGATCATCTCCGTCAGTAGTATTTGCTCCTCCTGAGAATGTACACACACACAGGCAATCCTCTAATAAGTCTCATAGTTGGAGGACTGCGTGCGTGTGTGTGTTTTCTTGTCCTGGTGGTAGATGCATTATGAACAGAAAAACATCCTTGCTGGATCAGGTCAAAGCTGTACATCATGGCATTCTGAAGTATCCATCTTCTTGAAACATACATTTATTCAGCTTAGATTCAAAATGTCTTTAATTGCATTTTTTCACATATGGTTTATTCTATAGCTGTTCTTTTTAGATATGAGTCATCAAACTTTACAGAAATACTGGATTTTTTTGGATCAGTCAATGTCTCTCAATCTAACTTACCTTACAGCAGCGGTTCTCAACCTGTGGGTCGCGACCCCTTTGGGGGTCAAACGACCCTTTCACAGGGGTCGCCTAAGTGCGCGCGCTAGCCCGCCATCTTGGTGCCACGCCCCCCTTTGTCACCTCATCGCGCGGGGGAGGGGGTCGCGGTGGCAGGGAGGGGGTCGCGGCATTAGGAAGGTTGAGAACCACTGCCTTACAGGGTTGTTATGGAGGGAATAAAATGAAGAAACGAGAGAATAAAATGAACAAACACACACACACACACACACACACACACACACACACACACACACACACACACACACAGACATTCGCTAAGCTGCCTTGAACTTCTAGAGAACATTTACTAAAAGGTTTTTCTCACTGAATTAATTAAACTGATTTGCAGCTATGTACTGGATTATACAGGTCATATAATAGTCCCTGAGGCATATATTTGATCTCAAATTTGATTATGTAAATAAATATGTCCGTTCCTGATACAAAATGCTATCAAGACAGATGTCTTACTTGTTTTGTATTTTGCTCAATGCTTATATTAATTCACAATACACTGAAGCATAAATTAAAATAAATTAATAAATAAGTGGTACTTAATTTTTTTTTTATTAACTCATTTCATTCTGACATTCTCTAGGTAACTTAAGACTGCATGTTACAACATTTCCAATGCCAATAAGTATGAGCAGACATACATGAGCTTTAAGAGTGCTTAATAAATATCCTCAGTCATGTAGGCTTATTTTCAGATTTTTCCACTAAATTAACAAAGAACTATAAAATAGCTGGGCTGATGAGAAGCTTCTGTATGGCTCCTGGTTTAATCCTACAGGTATTGCAGGTAAATGCCTGTACAAGGCTATGAAGAAACACCCAGAGTATCAATTTTCTCATATATATTTTTCTGCCCAATAATTTTCTTTTGTGGATGTTAATGTATTCCTAAAATGCACATACATGTTTCTACATATATTGCACAGAAAAATGTCACTCTTGAGAACGGTAAATTGAGGGGTAGCTAGAATTTTCATTTTCTTTATCTATATAGCATTTGTGTCATAACAGGAGCTCTAATCCATATTCAGGTCTCCATGTTTGGTGTGCAGTAATATGTAAATTACCTAGCCAGCTGCATTAAGCAGTGTTTGTTTATTCTATTTCTTTTGGCACTGCATGCACCTGAACCTCTGCCAAAAAGGGGGGGGGGTGGAGCCTGCTTCAGGGAACACTGTTCTAGATAAAGTAGTTTAGAAAAGGAATACACACAATAAATTAAATCTGTTATGTATGAAAACAACAGAATCAAACTTAACTTTCTGTTTCTGGAGAGATTAGTCTTCACGAGGAGAAAAAAACCCCAGAAGTTCTGTTTGCCCTGGCGTGGTGAACAAAGGTGCTGCACTGAGAGCTTGTGACATTTCGCTGTTGGCAATTTTTGACAACGATTAAAAGGAGGAACATGGGAAGTTTAAGGGCAATCGTTTCAGTGTAGTATATTCGTTCCTCATAATGGGTGGTGTTTGAAATGCATGTGGATTAGGACAGCTGTGGAGTTTAGGTATTTAAAAATGGCATTAATGATGCATCAGAGCTATCTGCTTAGGCTGGCAGTCCTCCTTTCTGTGTTTCAGTCTTCCAGTCTGACACTTCCTCTTTTATCCAGCCAGCTAATTTCCCCTCTTTTGTGAGGAGTAACTGTTTTCACACTACTGCTTACTCGGCAAGCCTCCTCATTGTTGCATGGTTAATTATCTGTTTGAGCTTCACCTTCTCAAGTTAAGAGAAAAAGACTTGGGCCTCCCAATGGCTCTAATGAAAGCTCAGTTTTATAGAAGTACTGTGTGAATAAATGCAGTGTCTGATGGAGCAACATAATAAATGAGTTCCTAAAGTTTATAGAACCATTCCCTCTGTAGGAGGTTCACTCAGCAGTATAGCAAGACCCTAGAGTTTTGTGTTTGAAAAAGTCAATTTTGGAAAAGAGGTCCAAACTTGATCAGTGGCTGCAATCCAGAAGCTTAGCCTGCACAAATACTGTGTGCACATTTAATACACTTCTTAATTTATTTATTTATTTTTTTATTTTTATTTATTTATTTTGTCAAACACGTATTAGATAGTACATATGAGTATAAACATGATTTGAATACATGAAATGAATAAAAATAAAAATAAAAGGATACATTAGGACAGGGACGGTAGGCACGCTGGTGCACTTATGCATGCCCCTTATAACAACATTATGGAATATTGTGTCATAGTATCATTTATATCAGTAACAAGGAATCGTGCTGGTTATTTACTTATTTTGCAATACTTTCAGTCTACCCCATATATGATGAGGAAGGATTAAAAAAAATTACAATGTTGTTACTTTTTTTTAACCTTAATGGTTTATTATGCCCTTAACTGTGTAGTCTGTGAAAGGAAGTTTATTCTTCAATAATTATGTTAAGATATTAAGAGGCCACAAGATTCTTTGTTAACTCTGCTGCAAAAGACTAGCATATTTGTCTCTCTGGGAATCAGTATCAATCTTACTCTGCCAGCTACTCTGGCCGAGTAGCTCTGCCAACTCTGTTAGTGCCAGAGTTGCTGCAGCCTTTGGGCTTTATGTTTAGCTAATGTTTGGGTGCTTTTTTTTTTACTTCCATCATAAAATTTTTGGTATCCAACCATTGTTATGATTAAAATTACTATGCCATTTTGGAAAGCGCTTCCATCACTTTGCTTGCAAACTATAGCATGTTCTGAAATACACTAATTTTCTTCTGTCGGTAATGCCAGCTCCTAACTTCTAAGCTGTTATAGTTCAGTGTTCCCCAACCTTTCCAGCTTGGTGGACTGGTGGAGATGGTGGCGGTGGCAAGGGGGACAGGGGATGGTTTTGTGCATGTGTGCGTGCCGCTTTCACAAATGCAGCTGTGCGCGCTTTCACACATGCACACATGCACACGAACTTCCCAACGCTTCTGCGGCCTGGTTATAGTTCCATGGCTGGAGCAATTGTGAAATGGAAGGCAATTTTTAAAAGTACAAGCTTTTTCTACAAACTCAAGGGCTTGAAACAAACAAGGAGCTGTGCAAAGATATAGAGAAACTGGATGTGCCTTCAAGTTTATAATCTAATTAAGATTAACAAGGAAAAAAATGGGGGAGAACTGTGATAGTGGCCTCTGAATCTCAATTTAATCCCTGTATATTGACCTATAGGCACAGGTTGTATGTGGGTTTAAAACATCCAACAGGTCATCCATAGTGAAAAAAGAAAGTATGAATTTGAACAAATATCTTTGAATACACTGCATTTATCTGAGCAGAATGAATATTCAAATACATACCACTTCTTCACATTCTGGCACCAATCATGTACAAATATTGTTTAAAATGCAACCCAAACTGGATTGGGACATTGCTGCTAATGTCATGATAATCACCAGATCTAAACAGCCAAGATCCTGTTTTCTAAACAGAACAGACACAAAAATGCTTGCTGTTTTTATAATCTTACAAATATTTCAGTAAACTAATATTAGAATTTGCCTCAGAGTACTGTAGCAATATATATCTATGTCTTTATATCTATCTATACCATGGCTGGCTGGGGAATTCTGGGAGTTGAAGTCCACAAGTCTTAAATTTGCCAGGATTAAATACCCCTGATCTATACCTTTAAATTGTAACCATAAAAAAATTCAACATTCAAAGGAACTTTCTAGAGGCCCCAGAATGTTTGATAAAACTAGTAGGTTAAGTAAATAGTACAAGTACATTCAAGAGAGTAAGTTGATTATTTTTTTGGTGCCAGTCTTTACTTTTTTAAAATGTTTCTTTCATTGCTTTCATTGGGTCCAAAAATGTCAGCTCCAGAGACGTGTGTGTATATCCAAGCCTGTTCCAACAATCCCCTTTTCAGTATGTTCCAGCCAAATTATTTAAAAAAAAAAAAAAAAAAAAAAGAAAAAAAAAAAGAAAGAAAGAAAGAAAGAAAGAAAGAAAGAAAGAAAGAAAGAAAGAAAGAAAGAAAGAAAGAAAGAAAGAAAGAAAGAAAGAAAGAAAGAAAAGCATTGACAGCTCTTTCCATCCCTGGCCAAAAAAGTTACAATACCAGCAAATAAAACAATTATTTACTGTCCTTCCACAACACCCTAAATTAGCTACATAGACAGAGATAGAAGCACTTATGCACACATACTAAATACATACCATAAAACTTCCACAAATACATAAATATGTGCTTGATATAAAAAACATATATTTTTTTCTGAAACAAAGCATTCATTACACTCAAAGCTCCGTTGAATTCAAAATTATATTCCAGTTAATATATATGAACACACAGAGAGATACATAAACAAAAATGCATATACACATATACATATACCTGTCATGTAACTCTTTGACAAATAGTCAATTCTAGAGGAATAGAAGCTATTCTCAATAAAATTTACTGTATGGTGTTATCAGGACAAACAAATCCTCTACCTATGCAATTTGACATGTAAGCCAGTGATTGTCATTTCAATTGGTTTAAAACGAAATAAAAGAAAATATAACCAGTGTTTTCTATGGAAATTATTCACTGGAATTGGAGTATCAATGTGTTTGAGAAACAGTAGTGGCTTACACTGATATACCATCTCAGTGTGTGGAATTGTTATTGCTATCACATCCCATAGACATGATGACTATTTCTACTCTTTTTTTTAAAAGAACCTTTTAAATTGTATTTTCTTTCAGAATAAACAGAGCTACTAATTAGTATCCACTTTAACTATAATTGTTCTAGAGATAGAATAATTACCTTTTCCTCTCAAAAGCCATAATAAAACATAATTGTTGTTTTACATATTAGTATAATATTGCATTTTGAATGAAGAGGATATTCTCTGGCTACAACGCAAGAAGTTCCAAGTAAACATTAATGAATTAGGCAGAAGTGGATCTGAAAATATGATCATTTTTATCCAAGTAAATGCACAGCATACTAACACATTTTCAAATGCAGAATTCTTGTGGTGGGGAAATTCCTTCTCTGTGTTTGTGTTTTAATCTAATTTTGTGGAGGGCTATTACTGAACCTCTGTAAGGAACAACAATGTCGTTCTTATGATTGCACTGCACAACATATCAAATTACAACTAACCAACTAACTTTCAGCTTAGGTTAGTCTATACGCTTATGATTGAATGGGTCGTTCAAACACATTATTATTTATTTAGCGCATGATGAGAATATGTCAGAAAAGAAGTAAACATACTGTATACATTCAATATTCAAACCGATAAAACTGCGTTAATGGAGAAAGGCATGTGGTGCAAAGGCTTTGCTTTTGTCAATTGTCCTGTTTATAACAGTACTGTATGTTAGAATGGCACTGCAGACTTTTTCTGCCAAGGTAGAAACCTTATGTACCTGCCATCATAATTGTTTCTCTATAGAAATATTTCATGCAGAGAAGAAGCATTAACACTGTCATGTGCTAAGCTGTTATTTGTTGACATATCAAATCCAAGGCTCAATGCCACTCCATCTGGAAATTTATACTTTGCACACTCATTAAGATGATAATGTTTTATACCAAACAACTTTCCTATATCTGCTAAGAAACTAGTCCAGCAAGTCACTTGGCATGACATGAGTAAAATGAAGTTCTCTCACTATCTTCCATTGCAGCCATCAAGAGAACCAATTGTCTATTAAAAATATTCCTTTTTTAAAAAATTCCCTTCGTTTTGGGTTGTTCCTGTGAACTTCTTCATCGAAAAGGAAAACCAATTTAGAATTTATTAGAACTATAGGCAAAGTGGTATCAAGTCATTAAAAATAAAAACAATAAGCCTTAAATGATCCATTCAATTAAATAAATGAAGCAACTGCAATGTAATTAAAACAATTAATCAAATTACAAAGCAATTGACTAAAAATATAAAAATGATAAACCAGAATCAACTGACACATAATCAATGACTCCCCTCCCCTCAAATTAGTTCAAACCATGGAACAGTATAGTACATTCCAATTTTTGTTTAAAAGTAAATATGGTCCATAGGAGAATTAAAAAAAAAAACCAAGAGGGTGACTGCCCTATGGTTCCAATTATATGGTTTTGATGCCCTGCTGAATTAAAAAATTTCCCCAGTTGCCCCAAAATATTGTATCTACCACTTTAATGAGAAGCATTTTTTTCTGATGACATAACATTATAATTCTACAGCATTAAATACATTTAAATAATAGCAATCTCATTATTATTTATTCATTTTATGACTTCCAATATGTTCTACTAAGTTCTGAATTCTTCCAGAATCAAATGGGATATATAATCAAAAAGAAACGTCATGATTTCAATTGCTCATTGTAAATGTGAAGAACTATAGGTGCACTACCTCTGCTTTTTTACTTTAAAATAGTATCCCAAAGTAAAGAGGATATTCTGATTTATTTTGCATCAACTACCGTGTTTCCCCGAAAATAAGACCCTGTCTTATATTTTTTTGAACCCTGAAATAAGCCCTTGGCCTTATTGCCATGCACTCAAAAGCCCAATTGTGCTTATTATCAGGGGATGTCTTATTTTGGGGGAAACAGGGTATTTCCATAAGAGCTGAAGAGAGAAAAACCCAGTTAAAACCATATTTGGTTGAGAATGTGGCTTCATGCAATGTTTTAGTCCAAAGTTAATCCAGTTCAGCTTCATTCAGCCAGGTGTTATTGTCCATGTATTTGATTCCTTATTCACAGCATGAGCTTTCTTCAGGCTTCATTCAACACAGACTTCAGGAGGCCCTGCCAATCCTCTGTGCTTCATTTACAGTATCAAGAAGCGACTAAATTTAACATATTTATGATGTGATAAGGGCAGTCCTGCAGTCCAAATTTTGCATCATACCTCCGGCCCCCTTTAATAGCTTGCTTGATCCTGTGAAAGCAAATGAAACACTAACGTGGGTTACAGCAAAATTTTGTTGCTGAGGCTGGATCTTTTTATTTATCTTTTAAAAGTTTACATAGTTTAAATGATATAAGAGACAAAAAAAGCTTTATATTAAAGTGGATCCACAGTTAAGATAAGTGAGCTAAAATTACATCATTGTGAGACTTGCATTGTTGAATTTGTACAACGGGAAGAATAAATAAAGCTGGCAACAGCTGATTTACAGTCCAAATGTTATCTTCCCAACCAAAGAAACAAATATTTCATGTTTGAAAAGAGACCGAGTAATAATTCACAAACTCTATGGAATTTACAGAAGGCTATTAGTTTTAAAATGTATGGAAGTTACTTGTGATATATACTTTTGAATAAAGGAGGAGCTCCAGTGATATCATTTTAGAGCTAACTAGGGAGCTTTTATGTAGAAAGTTTAAAACCTTGAAATCCTTTACCAACCTTTTATATCCAGGTGCCTTCCAGATGTGTTGGACAACAATCAGGGATGTATAGTTCTTTCCATATTCAGTCTGCAGTAATACTGTATTTTTATTTCCTTTACATATTTTGTGTGAATCATGTATTATTCTTTGCCTTGATGTATTCATTTTTTGAAATATATTTTTAAATGAAATTTGAGCTGAGAAATATTTAAGTCCTTGTGGATTTTGTGAATGACATATTGTATTTTGCCAGAGTTCTTATTACTTGAAAAGAAATTTGTCAGATAAATCTGACATTTCTAGCTACAACCCTCCCACCCCAGCATTCCTACAGTTAATGACGATGTTAACTGAGAATTATGGAAGGCCAACTCTTCTGAAGCACATAGTCTGCCCTCTATTTGTACATATTTAAGATAGTTTTTTTAATTTTAGAAATTACATGATAGACTAAAAGTTGAGAAATGAAAATTAGAAATGCATCTTTATTCCAATCTCCAGCATACCATTTTGATTATAAGGTCAAAAAAGGGGTATAGGTGAAGTTTCTAGTTTTATTTAATCATTGTAGTGTACAATCTGCTTTTTGTTCACAGCTGAGTATACTTCTAAAACAGCGGTGGGTTGCTCCCAGTTCGGCCCGGTTCAGCGAACCGGTAGCGGCAATAGCGGAAGGCTCCGCCCACCCACCCGGGACGCTTCTGCGCATGCGCGAACCGGTAGCAACGGGATTTAGAACCCACTACTGTTTTAAAATATTAGAAAAGGATATGTGTGATTAAATGTTGTACAAATGTGAATTGGAAGACAACTTTTTAAAATCTTGCATCATTATTCAATAACTTTCCAGAATATTTTTAAAGCTAGCAACATATGAAACTAATACAATCAAAGGATTGCTTTACAGATTTATTACTTATAATTTCTTGAATGCTGCTTTTACGAGCAACCAAACAGAAATTCAAATAAATATTCTGCCCAGCTGAATATAGGGAAACTAGAGAACTGATATAAGAACCTGTCTGGCACACAAGCATTAAGCAGCCTGATTGCTCTTTATGATCTACTCATGTTGCAGAATGTAAAATCTAGATTTGATGGATTGTAATGGGGACTTGATATAGTTCTTTCATTATGAATAAAGCATATTGAATGTGGATCAGTATACTGCATATATCGTCTAGTTGATGGGATGTCAGCAACAGTATATTGACTTGAAAGATATAAAATAGCTTGAGAATGCTTGGAGTAAATCTGGGCTTTAGTTGGGCTTCTGGCATACTGACTGCAATGTGCCACCATATTCCTCACCATTAGCGGGGAACACTGCATGTGACATAAGTGTCGCTGAACTGTTTTCTATATGCATCAGCAGCCCAATTCTTTCTTGATTTACTAAGTTGTTTGTATAACTATTGTTCAGAGAGATTTGAAAGAGAGCTACTTATCTCCCTGAGATATGTGCAAAATGTAAGAGTACCATGCCCCAAAGCAATAATTATGTGTTTAAGCCAACATTAGTTTCATGAGTGTAAATTTCATTCTAATGATGATCAGCTGGCAGATGATAAAGAAGAAAATATTATACTTATTGGAATTAAATTAATTAAATCAGTTTAATTAAATTAATTAAATTGCTTAAATAAGTTTTGTCTAGGGGCTCTGTTGAACTCCCCATTGTTAATGGATTCCTCACTTAGCACCTCTAACTTCATACCTGAATATCAATTGGAACTTGGTTCCTGTGTCAAATCTCAGTATTCTATGAATTGTCTCATATTTATTTACTGTGTTTCTTTCAAATTGCACTGTAATGTTGATGAGTAATAGGCTTTCTACCTATTATATGTTCCAGTTATGATGTTAAATTTATGAATTAAAATTCTGCTTTTTAATAATTCTGCTTTAACTAATCATTCTGTTGTTCTTTTTTAAACAGGACTCCCTGAATGTTATTGATCCTGGTTTAATGGAGCTAAATAGCACAAGTGAAGATGCTCTAGAATGGGATGAAATGGATATAAGTAATAAGTTAATTAGTATTAATGAAGAATTTACTGAACCTGAACCAAAAGAAGATGACACAAAGCTGAATTCTCCACCTGGAATATCTGATAATGGTAATCCAAAACAAGAAGGAGCCCCTAACATTCATGGAGACAGTCTCGGTAATCGAAGAATGACATCTTCTTCTTCAGACGCAAAAGTCTACCAAGTATATAATGTCCACGATGTTGAACTATCCAGAAAAAATCATATATCTCTCATGAAAAACACATCCAAAGACTCCAGTCTTATACCTTCAACTATTGCAAACAAAGACACAAATAAAGATTCTTCCTTATCATCTACCAGTATCAAATATTTTCCAGATTTAATGGGTAGCACCACACTGGCAAAACCGCAGAATTATATGTATCATAGCGGAAACATTACTAGGCATTCTGAAAGTCAGAATAAAGTAATCAGTGAAAGAAAGCCAAAAGCTATCAGCAACTCTGAAATCCAATTGTTTCCTGATACTGATGGAATACAAGATAATTCTATGCCTAATATTTCAGATTCTGACTTAGGGAATATAGTTGATGTGATAAAACAAAATTTGAAGCAGAAAGATGAAGAAAGCTTTGATAATGTCACTACATCGGAACCAAAGCTTAGTAACAAAACAAAAGCTGTAGACAATGGTGCCCATCATGATTCTGTGAGTGCAGAAGAATTACAAGGAAAACACAATGCTTTTACATTTTATGACTACTCATATCTTCAAGGTTTGAAATTAAAGCTACCACGGATGATAAAGCAACCACAGTCAGAAAAGGCACACAAGCAGGGCAACTTGCTTCATGGCTTTTATTTTGACAAAGTTCCCTTTATATCTGGAAATCAGTCTGGGGAGTTAAAATCATGTACAGAAAAACTCGCTTTACCAACCGACTGGAATGATGCTGATCCTAAACACACTGAGTTTGTGGAAGATTTAAAGAAACTATGTGACACAGCAAATGGGAAAGTGCTTTCAACTCTATCTCATAGCTCTTCTTTAGATTCCCTTTCTTTGACAAGTGATTTGTTTGGTTTAACTGTTTTTAGAAGTGGAGATGGTCTTAATCGTAGCACTTCCTTAGAGAGCTGGCTAAATCCCTACAAGAGCAATGAAGATCTTTTTAGCGGTAATGACTCCGGTGACCTAAGTGGAAGTAGTGATTCTGTTGGAGAACTCAGTAAAAGGACCTTAGATCTTTTGAATCGCTTAGAAAATATTCAAAGTCCTTTAGATCAAAAAATAAAGCGGAGCATCTCTGATATCACCCTCCAAAGCACTTCTCAAAGAATGTCCTTGACTGGCCAAGTGTCCCTGGATATTGCCTCCTCCATCAATGAAGATTCACCTGCTTCTCTCACTGAGTTAAGCAGCAGTGATGACCTGTCTCTCTGCTCTGAAGATATTATAATGCACAGAAACAAAGTACTAGATTCAAATGCATCATTCAGAAAGCACCTCAATCTGTCTGTCGCTGATGAGAGTGATACCAACGTTAGCATGATTGTTAATGTTTCCTGTACCTCTGCGTGCACTGATGATGAAGATGATAGTGATTTGTTATCAAGTTCTACTCTCACCTTGACTGAGGAAGAGCTGGGCATGAAAGATGAAGATGATGATTCCAGTATTGCAACTGATGAGGATATTTATGAAGACTCCAATTTAATGTCAGGACTTGACTACATTAAGAATGAACTCCACACTTGGATTAGACCTAAATTATATCTGACAAAGGAGAAGAGGAGACATCATGTGGATGATGAAATTCAGGGCTGTAAGGAGTTAAGAGGTGGTGAGACTTTGAAACCAAAAGATTCATTGAACATTGAACAATTTTTGAGTGATTCCATATGTAAGCTTTCACAAAATAATGGCAACAGGAAGAATGTATTGGAGAATCGTACGTCAGAGATAAAAAGACAAGCAAAAAATGAAGGTTTTCAGCTTTTACAAGATCGCTTAGTAGATGATATGGAGAATGGAAATGTTGCAGTTACTCAAGAAAGTCTAAATGGAAAACGTATTTCAACATCTGCCATAACTGTTAGTACATTAGATTGGAAAGAGAATGAAAATGAAGATTTTGTCTTTGAATCATTTACTGATAGTTCAAAAGATTCTCATATTAACAGTAAGGAAGCTGTTCAACTACCAAATATAACCAGCCCTCAAAAAGAGTATCAAAATCATATTCCGTATGATGGCCAGGGTATGAAAAATCTTATCACAGAATTTGACTCAGATGTCAAAGAAGACAGTACACTAGGTACAGCATTACTAACACTGCCTCCAAGTTATCAACAAAGTAAAACAGGAATTGGTGAGCCTGTTAGTGATTGCTGTGCATGTTTAAAATCAAATGAAGCAGAAAAAAACACATCAGCTAGCAGTCATGATTCATGTTGCAACTGTGAATCAGTTGCTTTTGATAAAAGAAATGGGGAAGATTGCTCAGTGCATAATTTTGTGATGGAGATAATTGACATGGCTTCCACAGCCTTGAAGAACAAATCACAGCCTGAAAGCGAGCCAGCTGTTCCACATTCATTAGCCCAGATCAAAGAAAAGGTTCTAGAACATTCTCACAGGCCAATCCAACTTAGAAAGGGGGATTTTTATTCTTATCTTTCACTCTCTTCTCATGATAGTGACTGTGGGGAAGTGACTAAATATGTTGAAGAAAAGAGCAGTACTCCAGTTCCGCTAGACTTTGCAGAAAACATTGAATGCTTTTTTGAAGCCTGTCCTGAGGAAGAAAGAGTTGAACAGCAAATGTACATTGCTCCTAATGAAGCTGAGGCAACTTTGGTCAAGTACAAGGACTTGGATTTAATAGATGAACACCAAACACCCACCAATTGTAATGACTTTTCTTTCTTATCTAAGGAGCTGGGTACAAATCCTCCAAGCACTTTTAGCAAAACAGGATCAGAGAATATAAAAAATTATCCTGGTGAATCTTTCGATCAAGAGACCTCTAACAAAGGTCCAGTTTTGAATTCTTTTCCAAATGACTCTATAGAAAACCATCCAGGTCAGTCCTTTGGCACTGCAAAATCTGAAGAAGATTGTGTCACCTCTCCAAAGGCCTTAGTTAAAGCCACTCAGTTAAAACCTGATCACTTGAAAGGCAAAGAAATTAAGCACCCACACCCAAAAACTCTTGTATGTGAAGAAAAACTCCTGCCTCTTTACAAAGAAAGGCACATAAATACAAAGAGATAGAATGCAACTGTCCCTGGACACATACATGTTATTTCATGAGCAGGTATGTACTGAAATCTTGATGACTGAATATTATTAGTGACATGACCATATAATTAAACAAATTGTAGTATTGCTGGTGACTGTTTTAATAGATAATGTGTGCCTTTTGAATTTATTTTCACAATAACAAAATGATATTTAATAGCAATAGCAATAGCACTTAGACTTATATACGGCTTTACAGAGCTTTACAGCCCTCTCTAAGTGGTTTACAGAGTCAGCATATTGCCCCCAACAATTTGGGTCCTCATTTTACCGACCTCGGAAAGATGGAAGACTGAGTCAACCTTGACCCTGGTGAGATTTGAACTGCCAAATTGCAGTCAGCCGGCAGTCAGCAGAAGTAGCCTGCAGTACTGCACTCTAACCACTGCGCCACCACGGCTCATGTAAGCTAATTTCAGCTTACATTTTACAGGTAGTCAGGTTACATCCATTCTTTCAATGATCATCCAAACTTACAAAGATGCTGAAAAAATGAACTTATGATGAGTCCTCAAAATGGCAACCATTGCAACTTCCCTGTGGTCACATGATCAAAATTTGAATGCTTGGCAACTGGCCCACTTTTATGATTGTTGCAGCAGCCTGCAGTCACATTTTTCTGCCCTGCACAAACTGCGTCCATTTCAGCTCCCTCCTTCTCTGCCTTTTGGCCACCCTGCAGAGCACAGCCATGATAAAGAAGCCATGTATTCATCCACCATTGTTGTCCAGGGTTGCCCCAGCTGATGTTTGTCATCACCTTTGCCTCGCCTCTGCTGGACTCACTTCTGCCACTACCCCCATAGCCACTGGTATTTTTTTTTCAATTGACTGTGCCCTTCCTTCCTTTTGTGATTAAAAAAAATTGATTGGGAGGGGGGAGCTGAAGTGGATGCAATTTGCACAGGGCAGGGGAAGAGTGAGGTCCTCACTGAATGACCACATGGTCCTGGTGACTGCAACCTGCACTGCTTATAACTCCCCTTCCAATTCTAATTGGTTCATTTAGAAAACATTTGTGCTTGGTTTCCTGAAATATAATACTTAAGCTTAAATAAAATTCAGAATCGAGGCTATATTACATGCACTGGAGAAGAAAAAAGATATTGAACTATTATTTATATATGTTACTCTTTGTTGTTGTTAGTTGCGAAGTTGTGTTCGACCCATCGCGACCCCATGGACAATGTTCCTCCAGGCCTTCCTGTCCTCTATCATCCCCCAGAGTCCATTTAAGCTCACGTCTACTGCTTCAGTGACTCCATCCAGCCACCTCATTCTCTGTCGTCCCCTTCTTCTTTTGCCCTCAGTCTTTCCCGGCATTAGGCTCCTCTCCAGTGAGTCCTTCCTTCTCATTTGGTGGCCAAAGTATTTGAGTTTCATCTTCAGGATCTGGCCTTCTAAAGAGCAGTCAGGGTTGATCTCCTCTAGGACTGACCGGTTTGATCGCCTTGCAGTCCAAGGGACTCGCAGGTATCTATTAAGTGTAGCAGTGCTGAGTTTACCTTATTTAAAATATTTTGAGTCCTAACCTGTGATACCCCATCTCATGTGCTAAAATTTCAATCCTAACTAGGGCCTAAAGCAATATACATAACTTGAAGTCAACATTAAAATTAATATTATTTGCCCTTGTCCATGTATGGATTATAGGCATCAATTCTATAATCTTTACAGCATTGCTTTAAATCTCACGTTCGTTTTCTGATAAAATTAATTATGCATACATGTCTTTTTAAATTTAAATTCAAGCTGAATGGTGGCAAATAATTGAAGAAAACTGGTATTACCAGTGTAGCCTACATTTCTGTGCTATCTTTTGGCTTATTGCACTGTCTAGTCAAAGTCAGCTTTAACAACTTGTTGGCTCTATACAAATTCTCAATGGACACTTCCCCACACCTCCTGTGTAATCAAAATGTTCCTTTCCTCCCCCCCCCCCAAGAAAACCAGAAAACTGAATGTGAACTCCTGGAATTAAGAAACATGGCAGTTATTACTGAAACTAGTTCACCTTTACAAACCAATATGAATAGTTTATTGGAATGTGTATTAGCAAAGGAGGAAACTGATGCAGCTCTTATTTTCCGGACAATATACTGGAAATTACATATTTTCTAGAGTTACAATGATGTGTTCTAATTCAGAAGTGGGCAGTCTACCTCCTTCAGCCTCCATTTCAAAAGCTTTGTGAAGAATTCACTTAGGTTTCTGGCAAGAATAATCTGGCTTCCTCAAATAACTTGTTTTGAGAGTAGGAAAAAAGAAAGGGGAAGAAAAAAAAGAGTGCTAGGAAAGAGTGAAAAAGGAAGTGCTATGAAGAGACAGAAAGCAAGCAACCTGCACACTTCTCTGCATACTTAGTTTGGCCCCACTCCCGTACAACAACTTAGCCCAAGAGAGTGTAACTCTTAACAGATTTTCCACCCTTGCCTTTGCTCAGTATTCACTATTGGTGATTGTACACCAACTTTCACTGCCCACACAAGCTTCCCTTTCACTAAAGGTAGAAATTTAGTGCAAAGAAAGCTACATACACACTGAGGTGCCTTCTAAATGTCAATTAATGAAGGTATAATATAATTCAGCAAGGATATTGCTGTGGGGTCTTCACATAAAAAGTACTCCAACTCATAAATCCACAGCTTCTCAAGTTAGCACCAGACCCCAGGCTCTCTAAGCTACCCACCAGATTCTTGAAATCCCTCCTCCCTACTGTGAGGGCTTAGTTGATACTTTAACTTCATTTCTCATGCTATGGGAAATGAATTAGAAGCAATCTATCCTAATTTGTTAACTTATTCAAATAACAGTTATTATACTTAACTATGCTAAAGATTATCTTTTTGGTGGCAGATTGTTTATTTTTTTGATGAGCCTAATTACTGATTTTCCAAAGGTAATTTACATTTATTACTAATACATCTTTTAAAATGTGACAGATAAATGTTGTTCCCATAAGTGTATTATGAAAAAAGTTACTATTTAAAAACACATTATTTAATTTGAAAGATAAATGGCAAACACCATTATTTTTTTTTCTTGGAGCACCTGTGCTGTAAGCTCATTAAAATGTGTGATTTTATGTGAAGCTGAGATACTTAAGAGAAAAATTATCTATGGTATATGTATACCCTAAAAATAAACCCAGCACGCAAAGGTGACAGTATGCATATTTACCAACGTAGCTCAACTAATTTAATGTGATTTCTGCTCCAGCTGCAAGCCAGAATAAAGCTGTTGTGAGCAAATATATTTTCCTGCTGAATACCGTATATCGAAGCTGTAATCTCACTCTTTTATGGGTATGGTATAAAATTGACCATTAAGAGACAGCAGCTTAAAAAGTTCTATGTACTGTAAATGATAATTCTGCTGTTTTATCCAGACTGCTGCTGACTTTATAACTGTACAGATATGTTTCCTCTGGAGGTTCAGAGGTTTTGTTTTCCAAGGAGGCAAGATTTATCAAGAAAATTTATCATGGCACTTTCTTTTTTTATCAATATGGTCCATAACCTTTTCCTCCTATACTTTTTTCTTTGAGGCACACATGAAGTTATACCAGAACCAATTATTTTTTATGCAGTCCAGTATTTTCTATTCTGATTTGCAGAGATTGTCTAATGTGTCAGACAGAGGTTTTTCCCACCATCTGTCATCTAATTCTTTCACAAGGTGATGCCAAATCATTCAAATCAAATCATCTTTATTAGTGTAATTGATCGATCCAAACATAAGAATATAACAGGACAAAAGAAACAACAAGGTAGGTACCATCTATGCAGGAAAATTTTGAACTTTCTCCAACTGGCGAGACATCTCATTCACCTAGCCAAGGTTAGGCAGTATAAAGGTTTCATGCTAGCTTACTTCAATGTTCTTATTATCAGCAATCTTTTAAGATAAATTCCACATCTCCTTTGTGTCTCATGCAATTTTCTTGTGTTGTTTGTTCTGCTATATTTGTGGTGTTCCCATCATCCTATTTTTTTTTAGTATTGGACCATGTAGATTTATTTCTTTTCTATTGATCCTATTGCATTGCAGATACAACAGTTATGCTTAGCGTGACCAAACTTTGTGCTCTAGTTTATAAAGTCAGCCAAATGATATTTTCTGGGATTGGTTAGTGATGAGTATTTAAGACCCTAAGCTTTAACTGGATCTTGCCAGTCTTCCAGCATTTCTACTACTAATTATGATGATAATGATGATTGCTTGGACAGTCAACCTGATGCTTGAAGTGGATTTGGCATTTTTGTCCACCTATCAAATTCTTTCCAAGGATCTGGGCTAGGCAGTGATTAATAATATTAAAGGTACTGTCACAACAAAAGCTGTTCCAAGTAAAGTTGCCTTTTGCAATTGACTGGTGCTGATTTTGTCAATGCTGATGGTGTTCAAGTGGTGCTCCAGATGTTTTTGTATTGCACCCAAGACACCTATTACTATTGGTACTACTATCTTTGCTTTCTTTTTCTATAGTCATTTTACTTTTATTTGCAGGTCTTTGTATTTTGTGATTTTCTCCAGTTCTTTCTCTTCTATTCTGCTGTTTTCAGATACTGCAATGTCCACTATCTAGATTTTTTTTATCTTTCTTATTGACAAATGATAAGTCTGGAGTGTTATGTTACAGGTGCTTGTCTGTTTGAATTCTAAAGTCCCAGAACACTTTAGTTTCTTCTTTTTCAATTACTTTGTCTATTTTCTACCAGTTCTTGCTTGCAAGCAAATGGCACTTCTTGCAGATATTCCAATGCACCATTGTTGCTATTTTGCAATGCCAGTGTTTGTAGTCAGTTTGTGCAAACTTCTTGCAGCAGCTAACTAGGTGTTCCACTGTTTCTTCACTTTCTTTGCAGAGGCGGCATTTGTTATCTGTTGCTGTCTTCTCAGTTCTGGCTTTGTATGCATTTATTCTTAAGGTGTGTTCTTGTGCAGCCAGAATTAGTCCCTCTGTGTCTTTCTTCAACTTTCCTGTTCTTATCCATTGCAGTTATCTGCTGGCCTACTTTTTTTTTTTAATACATTGGTCATATAGCTTTGTCGTGACTTTTTTCTATTCTTCATTTAGTCTTATAGGTCAGGTGGTTCATTTTGTAAGAATGTTTGTAATCATCCGGCTGTCTGGGAGGGAGACGGCCGAGGCCGTTTAGCAGTGGGCCTCCTGGGCGTGTTTCATCAGAGTCCATCCTGGGAGCACCTGGTCGGGGCCTGCTTCCACACCGGAGATCGTGGCCTGCTGTTTTCCCCTGTTGGAGCCTTCCTGTTTCCCCTCATTGGAAAGGAACAAGGAACTCAGAAACACATTAACAAGGATCTTGGTGACTTTGTTTGTGTCCCACCAGCTCAGTGTTCTGCAGGCCCTGCTGGATATGAGATGTTTTATGGGCAAGTTACATTCATGGGTCTTAACGACAGCCCATATCAAAGTGGTGTTTTCTTTCTGAGAATTTATTTCCCTATAGACTACCCTTTTAAACCGTCTTGGGTTGCATTTACAACTAGAAACCTAGGGTTGCATTTACAATGCAATTTTCTGTTTTGTTGGC
>QLTV01004083.1:889256-937480 GCA_003457575.1 Thermophis baileyi | reverse complement strand
ACCATTACCAGCAGCGCAGCATGAATACCTGCGTGAGATGATGTGCCTTAATTGATGTTTTGATGGATAACCGATATTCGCCCTACTGACAAAGAAGGGGTTTGTCACTACGTTCATTTTAATTTGTCAGCAGGACTCTTATTCTGAAATGACACTGTATACTGATATGAAGTTCTCATGTGATACCTGTACTGCGCATGTGTTAATCTTTCTTTTGTTCTTTTTGTTCTTCACCATGTAGACACAGACTTAGGTGTTCTTATTTTTGTTATGCAAATATATTACTTTTATTCTTTCCTGGACTTCGGTCTTATTTTTGAGAATTGAGGGCAGGGAAACAAGATCATGTCACCTCTAATTATTTTTCTCCGCAACAAGCCTGAACAGGAACCAATAGTTGCCGTATCAGAAAAGCAACAGGGAAGGCAAAGGGACCAAGTGAAGGCAGAATCTGTCACGTCCTCTCCACTGCTGCTCCCATGTTGGTCATTGCTAACTAGATGGCAGAAGTCTTGAGCAGGAGAAAGGTGAGAGATTCTGGAAGAGATTCTGGAAGAGATGAGCTGACACCTATGCAGAGAGGATAGCCTTGGGCCCCAAAGAATTATCCATGTACCGGTAATTCTAATCTAGAGAAGAGCCCATTAGTTAAATTTGGATCATTTTTCCAGAATTGAATTGCTTCTTCTATTACTGTATTCACCAACTGAGCAGAAGTAGGAGGATATTGCCATCAGTCCATAGCCATGGTCAGATCACTTAACAAATTTCTCATTTAGCAACATAAATTTTGGGCTCAATTGTGGTCGTAAGTTGAGGACTACCTGTATTTCTTCCTCTTTGTATTTTTCCTATAACAACAACCCTGTGAGGTGGGTTGGGCTGAAAGAGTAACTGCCAAAGACCACGCAGCTGACTTACATGCCTTAAAGCAGGACTAGGATTCACACTCTCCTGGCTTCTAGCTTCTAACCATGAGCAAACTGACTCTTTGTCTTTCTTCTTAGACTTCTAAGCAGCCTACATCTATGCCTTCCCTCAGTGGCTGCTTCTTCATTACAATTCATATAGTAACTTCTGAGTTGATTGGTGGCACAATTGGATTTCTGCTGTTTACTGGCTCTTCACATAGAACTATGCTTGCTCTATTCTCTTTAGGATCTTATCATTATCTGTAAACTTTACTTTTTGATACATTAACATTATGTTTCAGAATAGTGTGATTTTAGAATTCACACTCTGATCTGCCAATGTTGCTAGTGATTTTTGGAACAATCCCAGAATTCTGTCCATGCAAAATATGCCTGCAAAGAATATTTGTAAGGGCATTGGGAAGGGACACAGAGATGGGCATTTTCAACAGGGTCTTCCATCAAATTTAAGAATTGCATCTTTATTGTTGAGATTTAGGAAACTGTTAAAAACATGTGTCTTTTAAAAGCATATGGGATTGTGGAATCAGCTGTTGAACTTTAGACAGTTGGTGGTTCTGTTAAAATAATATGGAATTTTGAATGGATAAAAGATAAGATGGTGAGACCAGTTTGGTGTAGTTAGTTAAGCATCAGGCTAGAGAGCAGGAGATTACGAGTTCTAGACCCACTTTAGGCACAAGGCCACCTGGAGAACTTTGGGCCAGTCCAGGGGTGAAATCCAGCAGGTTCTGACAGGTTCTTGAGAACCGGTAGCGGAAATTTTGAGTAGTTTGGAGAACCGGCAAATACCACCTCTGACTGGCCCCAGAGTGGGGTGGGAATGGAGATTTTGCAATATCCTTCCCCCAGGAGTGGGGAGGGAATGGGGATTTTGCAGTATCCTTCCCCTGGAGTGGGGTGGGAATGGAGATTTTGCAGTATCCTTTCCCTGCCACGCCCACCAAGCCACGCCCACAGAACCGGTAGTAAAAAAAAATGGATTTCACCACTGGGCCAGTCCCTCTCTTAGTCAGGAAGCAAGCAATGATAAATGATTTCTGAAAAACTTGTCAAGAAAACTGCAGAGACTAATCTAGGCACTCTCCAGATGTGAAAAACTGACGATGATGTGCATGTGGATTTGTGCACGCACACACATGCCCCCCCACACACAAACACAAAGAGAAGATGACATTTATATTATTGCGAAATGGTTATTTATTGATTTTTACATGTTAATTTATATGCTTACATTTATATGCCTGATACTTTGCTATAAACTACTATGAGTCATCCTGAATGAACTGGCATGAAAGTACCTGAAATAAATAAAAAGTGAAATACATTTAAAACAAGGAAACAGAACTATAGTTCTACTAAAATCAGTGGAACATCTATCTTGCTCACTAAGTTGGTAAAATTTAAAGAACTGGGATGCTATTACTAAATATGCTGCTATTTAATACCAAACTGTTAGTCGTTCTAATATGGTAGATTGGATGTGCTAAGAATTAATGATTCCAATCACCTGTCAGGCTACTAGAGAGCAGCATTAAAATTATCTCCACTATGACTGTTTTGGTATTTGAACTAGGGGATGAGTAGCATATGCAGTTACCATGGAGGCTGCTGTGATAGATTATGTTTCAATAAAGAAAAACACTCCTGTTTCAGAGTTGGGTAAGACCATTTCTAAAGAATAACACTTCCTTAATCACATATTTTGATGAAGGGGAATATGCACATGTGAATCAGCACTGCTCATTTCCTTTTAGGAGGACTGACATCTTAAACTGCACGAGACAATGAATCACCTTGTCAAATAAAGCACAAAATGGAAAAACCTGTTACCCAACTCATCTGATATAATGACATTTGCAACAACATGTTTGAGGCGATAAAACAACAATAATGATTATATTTTCTTTAGACTTTTATTTGGAAGTTTTATATAATCATACACTTTCTCTTCATGGAAACATTATAGTCTGGCATTTTTCTGGCATTTTAAAACTCTCTGTGAACATGTAACATTATTATTCAAATTAGGTGGACTAATCTTAATTGGTGCCTTTTCTTAGAGAACCCTTTCTAACAAGTGACTTCCAAATAGATAGGGACTATTGTTTCCAGAATTTTGGAATTCCCAACCAAGTTGATCCCTATCTCTGCTAGCTGGCTACTTTAGGAGATGTAAAACTATCTGTAGAGAGCTTTAAAAACATATTTTCCAATATACCTTATTTTCCCTGATGGTAAGAAATTTCAAACTGTTGTACATTTACATTTACACTTGATGAAGAACCATGAAAGTATACCCTGATATTGTTCCAAAAAGCACAGTCTAAAAATATGTACATTATTACACGTACAATATTACATATACATAGATAAATTCCTTCTCTCACTTGCTCCATGTTTCTGATGAAATAGAATGCGGTCTATGAAAGATGATGCCACAATAAATCTGTTCTTTAGAGTAGCGCATGAGACTTTGCTGTTTTAAAATCAAATCAGAATATTTTGTGCAGCATTCAAGTCCTTTTGGTTTCAAGAGAATGTCTGTTAATTTCCTCTTAAATGTCTACCTTTGAACTTAGTGATTTCTATGTAAATTTGATAGAAAAACTCCTATAGTAGGAGACTCGCTTTCTGTGGACTGGTCTTTATGTATTCAAAAAAGAGATAATGGAGATATCAGCAATTCTGGGAAAAATAAAACTGTAAGAATGCAAACTTAGGGTAGAAAAAATGTAAGGAAAGATTACTCAGCGATGATTGAGCCTATGCAGAGGATCTAGACCACGGGTGTCAAACTCGATTGCGTCATATGATGTATCGTGACGTATCGTGACTTTTTTGCCTTTGCGGAGCCGGGATGGGCGTGCCCTGCACATGAGGCATCCAGCCCATGGCCTGCCAGTTTGACAGGCCTGATCTAGACCATTACACAAGGGAGACAAAACTGGGAAATTGCTGGGAAAGACGCATGGAGTGAAGATCCTGGAAGTCTGCATAGCTAGCTGATTGGCCTCCTGGAGAGGAATACAAAAGAGTGCAACATTTTCTTTATAATATAGTAATTCGCGATTTACAGTACACTAATCTGTTTATTTCACATTTAGGTGGAAAACTATGACATCAGCTCTGAAAGTACATGATTGGAAAAGGAGCTTCATGGTAGTCTACAACTGTTATTCTGCATCAGAAAGGGCAAAAAGGAAATATCTCAAATGCATTTTTGAAAGAAAAAAAAAAGACATTTCACCCATTCAGTTGAAAGTGGAAACTGACTGCTCCATCTCAGTTTTCTTCTCTTCTTCTCTTCTACCTTGTTCTGCAGTAACATAATGATTTCTCAGTACTTTGCGGAGTGATTATAGATTAAAAAACACACACCATGTTCTTGTAAATGTTATTAAGTGATTAGTATAACACTTTATAGTCATTGCTATGAGATGGGAAACTATATACATGGTTTAAATATAAATAAATAAATGTGCAAAAGAAGAAAGTCCACTCTGAATAGTGGTAATACAATAAAACTAATTCTAGTAATTAAATAAACAAAACAATAACAAAAGGTCCATATAAATACCTTTATGACAGTAATTCAATCATTGAGATTATCATTAAATCTGGACCACACAGCAACATTGTGCCATCGTCTCATTTTTAGAACACAAAGACTTAAAAAATAGATAACAAATTTATATCCCAGATTTATTCCTTAAAATTAGGAGTGGCTTTCTTTCCAGTTACATGGGATTATCTTATTTGCTTTATCCCCAAGTTCAATAAAGCCAAAGCTCTTCACAAGATGACAAATTCTGTATTTTAGGAATATAATTCAATGTTAGTTTGAAATCATTGTATTTTACAACAATTATATGAAGACATTAGATTTTATCTAGATTTGATGTTTTTTTCCCCTCCAACATCTTCATATGCTACGTTAGAAACAAATATCATGCAAAATCTAATGTCTGCTGACAATAAAGAAAGGATTTTTAGAATTTCTTTTCAGCCAATCCATAAAAATGCTTGTAATTAATTTTTAGATCTTGTCTCTTTTGTATACTGGTTGCAAATGGCATGGAGCTAATTTGTCACCTTATACAAGTTAGGACAAGCCAAACTTACCAAAAATGACTATCCTCCTCCTCCCTGGGACAGTGTTGTGTGCACAAGTTGGCCTCATGGATCTAGAAACGAATGTTTGTATCATCTAAGAGCCATGTAGGGCTCAAATTTTCTTCTGTGCTTTTTTACCTTCTTCATGCAATTTGATAGGAAAATAATAGCTTTTGATATTTTACTCCCTAAGAAGAAATGCTTCTTATTTAAATAATTGCGGTGAAGGATAGAGCTATGATCCCTGAGTTGCAAGAACCCAAACAATCACTGCATGGCAGCAAAAGTGTCAGAATGTTTTGTACCTCTTTGCTGCTACCTAATGGCCATCCAGATGGCTGCAGCTGAGGCCTGGCAGTCCTAATGGAGTGTTCTGGCACTGTCTTTAGATATGAGGTGCCCTTCACTGAATAAACTTATCTCCAGCCATCTGCAGTCTTTCTGACTTTCCATACTTTAATTAAATTCCAAGAGAAAATGTACGGCATCCTCTCTGGGGGCTTTTTCAAATCAGGAAATTTAAGCAACCAGGGAGATGGCAGAGTGATGGACAGATGTGTCACAGAATGCAGTCACCTTGCAACAATGGAGTAAATTCAGAAACATAATCAAAAGAAGTTCTAAAGAAATTCTACGGTATCCTGAGAATAAGGGAGGGAAACAAACTGCTTTCTCTAGGGAAGAACATTTTCAGAAAACTGGAGGACAGATTCTGGCACAACAGTTTACTGATTCCGAGTCATAATCCTCCACTTCCAGACTGTTCCTTTATAACCATCCATATCTATTCCTGCTGTATTCAGCCAAATTCAGTATAAATTGAAGGCTGAGGCTTCTTTATGAATATGGGATGCCACATAAGGCTAGGCAGATTTTTAGAAGTATGAGCAACTTATCAAGAATGCTTTCAAAGACAAAGAACCTTAATTGAATGCTTGGGGCAGTGGTGATCAGGACTCAGGTGAGAGGAAAAGATTTGAAGGAGAAAAGAGAAAAGAGAATAACAAAAAGATGAAAGAAGTGCCAAGTAAAGAGTACTGAAGATGATACAACATTGTTACAGACTGGTAAGAGACATTTCAGGCTTCATTGGCACCTGTTCCAGAGGTTTATCCAGTAAAAGATAATTATGATAAGCTGGTCCCCTGACTTCTCTAAAAAATAGGATCTTTCTAGTTGTCTTACCAAGGACCTCTCCCTTTAGACCAACTATAGGAAAATATCAAGGAAGGTAATTTGGAACTTCCTGCCCAAAGCCAAAACCTAACAAAGCTAGTTCCTTATGATTCATGATGATTGCATTTTATAATTATGATCATGATTTATCATTTGTTGCTTGTATGTACACTGAGAGCTTATGCACCCGAGACAAATTCCTTGTGTGTCTAATCACACTTGGCCAATAAAGAATTCTATAAAGAATTCTATTCCATTCTAAAGCATATGAAGTAGCTAACTATGCATGTGGGGATAGTTCTAATATAAACGTAGCCAAATCTCTCCCTCCCTCCTTCTTTCTCTCCTGTCTATCTTGTGTTTAAAGAAGTGTACTGGGAAATAGTAACTGCAGTATACAATATGTGCAAAGGAAAAAATCACATATGAAGAATTACAAATAAAATCAATACAACTACTGTACGATTGCTACTAATTTCCTTCTTGAATAAGCTTTGATGTCTAGATAAGGTTATTACAGGGAATATGACTGAAGGGTCATCTAGGCATGCTGCTCTGATGTATGTAAGTGGCTTTTTCCTCCTTTTCTTTTCCCTGTTTTCACAGAATGCTGGAACTAACTGAAAGTTATTGTTCTGTTGCATTGTCCAATCAAGAAGACATGCTCCATCAAATTATGTCTTCTAAGTGCTAAACTCACCTTTTTGAAGATTCTTGTTGAAATTGTAAAGGCACAGGGTGTTTTTCACCAATTTTGCCTTTGTACTGTATAAATGTGATTAGATGAGAGAACTCTTTTGGGAAACAAAAACTTGAAGGCTGCATTAACAGAGGGATAGAATCAAGATCACGTGAAGTGTTAATACCACTTTATAATGCCTTGGTAAGGCCACACTTGGAATACTGCATTCAGTTTTGGTTGCCACGATGTAAAAAGGATGTTGAGACTCTAGAAAGAGTGCAGAGAAGAGCAACAAAGATGATTAGAGGACTGGAGGCTAAAACATATGAAGAACGGTTGCAGGAACTGTATGTCTAGTTTAATGAAAAGAAGGACTAGGGGAGACATGATAGCAGTGTTCCGATATCTCAGGGGTTGCCACAAAGAAGAGGGAGTCAAACTATTCTCCAAAGCACCTGAGGGTAGAACAAGAAGCAATGGGTGGAAACTAATCAAGGAGAGAAGCAACTTAGAACTAAGGAGAAATTTCCTGACAGAACAATTAATTAGTGGAACAGCTTGCCTCCAGAAGTTGTGAATGCTCCAACACTGGAAGTTTTTAAGAAGATGTTGGATAGCCATTTGTCTGAAGTGGTGTAGGGTTTCCTGCCTAAGCAGGGGGTTGGACTAGAAGACCTCCAAGGTCCCTTCCAACTCTGTTATTCTATTCTATTCTATTCTATTCTATTCTATTCTATTCTATTCTATTCTATTCTATTCTATTCTATTCTATGGGTCAACCTATCCAATCTTCTATATGGCACTGAGATGTCATATAGTTTTTTTACAGGGAGAATAGGGTAAGAAAAAGAATGGTAGCTAGAGGGAATTAGAAAGAGGATAGGTGATGATAAGGAGGGCAACTGATAAAAAAATTAAGAAAATGGTTGCTACCTTGCTGATTGGAATATCTTACAAACTCTTCCCTGCAGAATTCAAAGGAAAAGAATATTACACTCTTCCATAGAAATTATTTAGGAATAAATATTTTGGTTTTATTACATCTACAAATCAGTTAACACTTATGAATGAACATAGGGTCCATTTCATGGGTTGTACCTCCATGTATTCAGGATTTTCCAGTTTGGTCTAGAGATTAAAGCACAGGCTACAAAGCAGGAAACTGTAAGTTCTAGTCCTGCCTTAGTCACGAAAGCCAACTGGGTAACCTTGGTCCAGTCATTGTCTCTTAGCCCAGCTCACCTCACAGGGTTGTTGTGGAAAAAATAGGAATAGGAAGGTGTGTTGGATTTGTTTGCTGCCATGAATTATTTGGAAAGATAATAAAGGTGGCAAACAAATAAAAAAAATAAAAAAAATTGAACACATTATTCTGAGTTGAGGGCTAACTAACTTTAAACTCCTGTTTAAACAAATCAAAAGGGAAAACATGGGAAAACAGCTGGCAAATAGACAAAGAGAAACATGTCAGAAGAAATGTGATACTAAAAATTCATCCCTGCACTAGTACCTAGGCAATCTAAATCATCATAAAGTAATACTCTAGCGAAGAATCAGAGTGTAAAGAGAATGAGATTCAAAATGGCAATGTGCAAATCTTAAGGTTATGGATTTCATGGAATAAATCATTATATCTGCACTGGAAATGTGAAACATCAAGAAATTGATAGAAAAGGTGCTATTTTAAATTTTTATCTAGTCAGGATAGTTATCTTCTATTAGCATGTCATTTCAGTCCAAACATTGTGATATGTACTGTACCTTACAAGGTGAGTAGAGATTGTTTTGTTACCCTAGCAGCACAATTAGTGGTAGAGTTCATCATCATCTGTCAACATTCCTTGATTAGTTAATACCTATGCAGCATTTTGAATATGAGTCTAAGTACTTAAGTATTGAATTCTGGTAGCAAAAGCTTTGTAGGACTTTGATTTTGATGAAAGATAAAACATACAGACCAAGTATGAAGATACAAGCATAATTTTTATCAGATTTATACTTCATACAACAAGAAAAAACATACAGAAATTCAAATCTAAATATATTTACTCCTATATAGTGGAATTTAGTGGAACTTGCTTTCAATAAACATAGATTTTATACTATCATTGTGGCTGCTTATTTATCAAATTATGGAACATATTTTCTTTAAGCCATGGTAGTGCAGTGATTAGAATGCAGTATTGCAGTGTGACTCTGCCCATAGCCAGGAGTTCAATCCTGATGGGGCTCGAGGTTGACTCAGCCTTCCATCCTTCCGAGGTCAGTAAAATGAGGGTCCAAATTGTTGGGGGCAATATCTTGACATTGTACACTGCCCAGAGAGTACCGTAAAGCACTATGAAGTAGTATATAAGTCTAAGTGCTATTGCTACTTAAGCATTATTATTTAAAAAAAACTGATAGAATGAATATATTACCTTAAACTCAATAAACTGAAGACTCATTAAACTTTCTCATGTTCATTTTTATACAGCCCTCAAAGTTAAGGTGTTTAGAAGTCCAGCTGTATGCTATTTTGGCAATTCTCAAAGATTTAGCTGACTGAATTTCATCAATCATTACTTTTTGCATAAGGGAAACTACTATGATCTCAAACTTAACTTTGTGCCACGCAAAACAAATTATTTGCATTTTTTCCAGCAGTTCTCTCTTAATCTAATTAAAGTAAATTAGCTTTTCAAATTTTAAAGAAGATCATGAAATTCTTATGGATATATTATTTGTTTTTTTAAATTATTTTAGTTGCAGAGCGGTCAGGAAATATGCATGGACATCTTGTCTTCGCCTGTAGAATCCTCTCTCCAAGAGACTGCAACCTGATTGGCTTCTACAGTTTAATTACATCTCAGGAAAAACACCATGCATGAATTTCTCTCAGTGTCTTCTTCCAGATTATGCAACATGGAGTATCCATAGAAGCTGCAGAGTGATGGAAAGACATAGAGTTAAAAAAAAAACATCAACAATTGCCTCTTCAATCATCTCAGCCAATTGTAATGAACTTTTCCTAGTATTTTTTCTTTTAGTATAATCTCTGCAAAAGCCAGTTTAAAAATACCCCCTTGTCATATCACTTTATAATACATAATATATAACGTATAATTTTAGGAGGAGCCCTTCTATTTTACCACCTCTTACTATATTCAACAGCATGTATGTAATGTAGTGTGACTGTAGTATTGTTATTTATCCTTCTTATTATCTTCTTTAGTCCCTCTTTTATTGATATTATAATTGTTATTATTCTGTTGTTTTGTATGTACACTCAGTGCTTCTGTACAAATTCCTTGTGACAAATTCCGGAGACAAATTCCTTGTGTGTCTGATCACACTTGGCCAAATAAAGTATTCAATTCAGTTCAAGGTGCTCAGAGTCATACTGGGGTTAGGCAGTCTTAAATCTAATCATTCAATCAATCACACATTTAAAGTCTATGCTATAAGAATTAGAACTAGCGAGCAAGAAATAGGCAAGCACAATGCAAAACAAGTAGATTCTGGGGATCCTTGGTGCTTTCTCAGTTTGGTTGTTTTCTTGCAGACATTTCATTACTAAACTAGGTAACATCTTCAGCATACAACAGGGGTGTCAAACTCACGGCATCATTACATGTTATATAGTGACTTTTCCCCCTTCGCTAAACCGGGCATGGGCGTGGCCAGAGTGTGACACATCCGGCCCACGGGCAGCGAGTTTGACAGCCCTGGCATACAACAACCAAGCTAAGAGACCACCAAGGACCCCACAGTTCAACCGAACTACAAATATTCTATGAGTAAATCCTGCAACAAACTGGGATATATTCTAAGAATAACAACATTCAAAGGATTAAATTATCTTATATGTAGAAAAGCTAGAAAATTGGAATACTCAAGGTACCTTTAACTAGAGTCTTGGATGTTTAGCTTCATTTTCAAGCAACAACTTATTTCAGAATTAATCTTGTAAAACAAATTGAACTGTTCTGACATCAGCGGGAACTACATTTGTATTATGTCACTCACCTTAAAATAGAAACGAGTGTATTATCCCAATTGGAATGATGTCAGATAAACAATAAATTCTGCAAAGGTGAATAATAAAAGAGCAGCTCTTTGTAACTCTGTTTGCACAACAAAGGCCAGCAGGATTTGCTTTCATAAGGATACTGAATAGTTCAAACCCGCATCTTGCAAAAAAAAAAAAAAAGCAGTCTCTAAAATACTCTCATACAGGTTTCCATGCACCAAACTTTATTCAAATAATAAGAAAAGTCCTGGATTTCAACACCAGAGATTTTAAAACTCCATTAACAGATTGTTGGTTTGCTTTGATATTGCAACACTATCTCCAAAGGTGTGCTTCATCTGTAGATTAAGAAGCTAGTTTAAATGCCATTTCATTACACTTTAGTGTGAGCATATAAAAGAACCCAAGGTAAAGTTAAATCAGAGCAGCAGACATTATTCTAAAGGCAAAACTAAAGGTTCAGCCAATACTGTATATACACATTCTCCAGGGGATTTAACTTAATTGCTAGTTAATATTCTTTGGTGGCCAAGGACTGTGTGGGATATATAAGTAAGACTTAGACCTTTTGAAACTTATGGGGTTAAACTAAAATTGACTTACTAAGCTTATTGGAAGCTTAATACATTGTTTTTTATTTAAATCCCTTTACAGAAAATTGTGTGCATCCATTATTTGAAAGTTTATCACTGAATGTTAACAATCTGGACATTGCAAAAAGTAGCTCATATCACACAGGCAGCCCTTGGGTTATCTTTGCTCAAAAATATCTAAAGTTTGTTATTCACTCCTAAGGGGAACAGTAGAATCCAGCACTTTAGGACAATTAAATTAAATGTAGGAAGTTAAATCACCCCCTCATTGCTGAAATCAGCTCAAGTTATCTTCAACAGAGGGACGATGGTTTTTCTCCATCTTCTGAAGACAGCCCCAAAGTCTGAGGCACAGGCATTTGTTGCATGATACAATGCTATCTGCTGTGTCGTGACATCATTGTGCAAATTACAGCAATTACTGGAGTCATTTGCATGATTACATCATGATGCAGGAGATGCCAGATCCCTCCCTTTGCCTCCAGCTGCAGATGGACGGTCCTTCTGAAAACAGAAACACAAACAGGTTCTAGGTAGGCAGGAGACTTCTCTCCATGCCATTCCAAATGTAGCTTTTGGATTACTGCAGGTTGTAGACTATGTTGAAGGCTGAGATAATAAGGAGAAGCAGACTTAGTCCCAGATCTTTTTCTACTTATGGCAATAGAGAAGGGGGAAAAGTAGTTTATAAGGCAATTGCTTTATACAGTATGAAATAAAAAAAAGGGGGATATGTTGTAAGTGTGAAAGTTGGTATGGTAACTCAGATGAGCAGTGAAACAACTGAAAGCCCATCCTGATTTCCCCACCGTCCATCAAAATCTGATGATCTAACCTGATTGCTTAATTAGTCAACACCCTTGCTATTTGTGCCTGTTTGTTATGAATGTGTGATTTGGGTTATTTGCTTGTCCCATCACATATTCATATCAGCAAAAGGTTTCCATAAAAATGTTCGCATATCTCCTAATATGCACGTTTTCTCTACATTTTCTTATATATCTATTGTCACATTTTTAAAAGATGAAAAAAAATCTACAATACATAAAACTGCAGAAATTGACCGATCTCTGTGCTCCAGTTTGTTGTGCTCCAGTTTGTTTTGTAAATAAACACTCCCTGAGGGATCTGCCTCTCCCACTATGTTAGACACTGTGGACGTATTTCAGGTCCCTTTCTTCAAATTTCACCTAATAGGTCCATGGAGGTGTGCCTTCTCTGTAGCTACCCTGGCCTTTTGACACAGCCTCTCTTCCACCTGGTGTGTGAGTGTGTGTGTTTGTGTATGTGTTCCCCTTTTAGACTTCCAGAAGGCTCTGAAGACCTTCTTTCAAGGACTGGGCCAGGAATAGGTTCAGTCAAGCTTATTGGAAAGCCCCACCAACATTGCCAATAATGTATATGTATATATTTATATACATATACAGGTACCGGTAGTCCTTGACATACAACCACAAGTGAGCCCAACATTTATGTTGCTAAGCAAGACATCTGTTAAATACCATATTTTTCGGAGTATAAGATGCACCAGAGTATAAGACGCACCTTAGTTTTGGGGGAGGAAAACAAGAAAAAAAAATCTGCCTCTGCCTCCCAGCAAACAGCAAACAGCAAACAGTACAGATGATATACACTGTTTGCTGTGTATTTCTGTGCATGTGTGCCTGACCCATAGAAATAGCAAAGAATTGGA
Source organism: Thermophis baileyi (assembly GCA_003457575.1). NCBI lineage: Eukaryota > Metazoa > Chordata > Lepidosauria > Squamata > Dipsadidae > Thermophis > Thermophis baileyi. The sequence goes on along the minus strand of QLTV01004083.1, from coordinate 924,276 downwards.
GAAATGTACATTATGGCAGTATATTAATGCAAGAAAGTTTTCTTAAATGTAGTCACACTAACTCATCCAAATTATTTAAATAGATCTACTCCAAACATGACTAAGTCAGGGTTTAACTCAGCTGCCTTATTTTAATACTAAAAAAGGACACTGTTACATTTCAGATTATTACTTGTACAGATGCTGTTAAAATTGATGTAGCTTTCTTGAAGTATACATTATTCTCTGCTATTTAAAAGAAGATACAATAGCACTGGGCCTCTTCAGATCAAGCATTTATTTTAAAAAGCTTCTTCATTTTGTTAAGTTGTCTAGAACAATAATAAAGCAGTCTTTAAAAAATAAGTCTAATAATTTGAACATTCTATAGGCATTTATAGTTATTGACTTACCCCCTTGCAGCAAATTGCTGGGAGGCAGAGGCAGATTTTTTTTTCTTGTTTTCCTCCCCCAAAACTAAGGAACAATTGTGCCCAAAATTTCTGTTATACTCCGAAAAATACGGTAAGTTTTCTCCCATTTTACGACCTTTCTTGCTTCAGTTGTTAAGTGAATCACTGCAGTTGTTAAGTCAGTAACATGGTTGTTAATTGAATCTGGCTTCCCCATTGACTATGCTTGTCAGAAGGTTGCAAAAGATGATCACATGACCCCAGGACACTGCAACCCTCATAAATATGATTCAGTTCCTAAGCATCTGAATTTTAATCATGTGACCACGGGGAATGCTATGACAGTCATAAGTGTGAAAAATGGTCATAAGTCACTTTTTTCAGTGCTGTTGAACGGTCACTAAATGAACTGTTGTAAGACTAGGACTACATACATTCACACACACACACACATATGCATACATACATTCTTACACATACAGTATATATCGTTGATTGTCAGAAGCCGGCTCAGAAGGTTGCAAAAGATGATCACATGACCCCAGGACACTGCAACCCTCATAAATATGATTCAGTTCCTAAGCATCTGAATTTTAATCATGTGACCACGGGGAATGCTATGACAGTCATAAGTGTGAAAAATGGTCATAAGTCACTTTTTTCAGTGCTGTTGAACGGTCACTAAATGAACTGTTGTAAGACTAGGACTACATACATTCACACACACACACACATATGCATACATACATTCTTACACATACAGTATATATATATATATATACACATACACACACACACACACACACACTCCATGACCAACCTTCAAGTTCAGGGATTGGCCAGAGAAAAAGGTTGTGCCAGTTTCTAATTTTTGCGGGAAAACTGTTCCTCAACCTTATTCCAGCACTGTATTCTACCGCACCACAGGGAGGTCAAAAGTGCACAATTTTGTTAGCACCAAAGATTTAAGCTTAATCACATTCCAAGACCAATGATTGTCGAACAGCTCCATTTGCAAGACAAGTGTGTCCTTTGCAGAGCAAGACACATGAAAGAAATTATTTCCAAGGGTAACATTTGTTCTTCCTTTTTGACCTCTCTCAAGTTTTGCAAGAAAAGCAGTACAGACAATTCTGCAACAAAGAGGGCCTGCAAAGAAAGGAATTCCCCTACACTCTTTTCTCTACTATTACACTTCCAGTTATTTAGGATTGGACTTCTCATTTCCTGCCCTCCACCTTTCTAAAATCTGTTAAATATTATAATTTCGCTTTTTAAAACCATTTTGAGGATCTCATCATATGTTCCAAAATTATTTATACTTGCTTTAGTTGTTTTTATTTTTTAAAAGGAAAGATTAAAAACTCAAGCATAAGTGGACCCTGCACTTGTGGGAATACGCTAGGAAGAAGAAGAAGAGTAAAAACTCATGCATATTGCCATTGCCCCACTGCCATTGCCAAAAGTTGCATAATTTCATCTGTCAATCATCAGCAACATGCTTTGCATATAAAGAATTGGTCTAATCTAAGATAGTTGTGCCTTGCCTGTGATCCATAGCTTCAAAAAGAGATGCCAAGCCTCACCATTATTTGTATTTATCACAGTCAATGGAAGTATGCTTTGAGATGCACAAGTGATGAAGCTCTTATTATTATGGATAGATGTCCTATGGTAGCTCTCTTCAGTTGATAATCCACACATTATGGGCCCACTCCTTCCTTCTGTAATGCAAATTATTATTATTATTATTATTATTATTATTATTATTATTATTATTATTATTATTATTATTATTATTATTATTATTATTATTATTATTATTATTATTATTATTAACTATTAAAAGAAAACATAATAAAAACATTTAAAAACAGTTAAAATTATACTTTTACTTTTACTATAGTTACTTATTTGATGGTAGCATCAACTCAAACTATCATATTAGGAGCCGTGGTGGCACAATGGTTAGAATGCAGTATTGCAGGCTAATTCAGCTCACTGCCAGGAGTTCGATCCTCACAGGCTCAAGGTTGACTCAGCCTTCCATCTTTCCGAGGTCGGTAAAATGAGGACCCAGATTATTGGGGGCTGACTCTGTAAAGTGCTTATAGAGTGCTGTAAAGCACTATGAAGTGCTATATAAATCTAAGTGCTATTGCTATATATTATAGCTGAGTAATGGTCTGACAAAATAGTGGATATGTTTTATATAAACTATTATTACTTGATCAAAATCTTGCAGGATAAATTAAATTACAATCCTTTCATTTAAAATTGAATAGGATACAGATTGGAGGGACTGTGTGCCCCAACACATACTGCAGATTAAGCAGTCCTAAATATACCAAGAATAAAAACACTGCCTAAGTAATAATGTTTTATTAAAAAAATAACTGGCATAACCAATCAAATAAATCAGAATTCAAGATGGAAAAGGAAAATCTAATGAGCATAATAGATGACTTTATTTAACTTGAAACAAATTTCCAGTATATTACCATAATTGCAATGATTTAGGAAATATTCCAATGGTTATTTTGGTTAGGGCTATAATGTATGCTTCAGCCCACAGCTGGAACTGTTGTGCAATATATACAAAAGTTCTGTTTAAACATTACCTCAAGCTAGGTGGCCAGTCCCCCCAATGATTGGGTGCCTCAGAGGATATATTATTGAATCCAAGCAGATTAATACCTTATGCTTATTCCCATGGCTAATGTAAAATTTTGCATCTGGAATAAGACTTTTATTCCCAAAGTCTTACGTGAGATGAAAAATGCTGCTGCAAGCACTAGAAATTAAATAGGTTCAAGTGACCTTCTTGAAAATGAAATTTAAAATGATGTTCTCAAACCCTGTGCAAGTTGGGTGAGACAAGGATATAGGCTTATGGGCAAAAGTCTACTCAAAATATTTTAGCCATTTTGTATATCTTTAACTACGTTTCTAAGGTTAATCACACATGGAGAGTTAATTAATATAGAAATGCCCATCAACTCTCATGCTGAATTTTTCACAAAGATTACTAATCTTTTACTTCACAAACCTATTATTCACCATCTGTTTAATTAGATATGAACACAAAATTCAACATTTGGTTGAGAAAACACTAGCAAGTAAAAGCCTATTGGCCTTCTTGACAGAACATCTTTGGGGGAAAAAATATCCTCAAACAAAATTGACAGACTTGAAAATAAATCTGTATTACGTTAAGATAAAAATGACTGAAGTTTTTAGCAATTGAATGCAACCTGTTTTCACATCTTCATCAATATTGTTAGGACCTTGGGGAATCCTGTCAAACTTTTAAAGGACAAAATAATGATCGCTCCTACAATTCAAAGTTTAATTAGGTCAACCCATGTACAGGCCAGTTAAAGAAAGGATTTCTACCGGCTAAAGCAGAGGCCAAAAACGGGTACTAAAGGAAATGCAACTCTGGTGAGATTAAAATAATTCTAGATATGCTGCCTCAATTTTAAGAGACCAAGAATGAAAAAGTAATGCTCTTGAATTAAATAAGTATTTACTATTTTAAATCTAATTTTAATTATCTAATGGATAATAGTATCCTTTAACCAGTTCAAAAGGTTAATGTTTAGATATTAATATGCTTTGTTACCATAATATTTAATTAATTTATTTTATATTTTTATAATTTTAGAGAGACAGGAGAGAGGGAGGGAGGGAGGGAGGGATGGGCAGATGGACAGACAGACAGACAGAGACAGATAGAATAAGCTTCTTATAAATGAATAAGATAATTCCACTGTTTGCTCTGCCATATGTCTGCTCTTCCCCACTAAATTCTATGCTTACTGATATACTTAAATCGATATACTTAAATTGATATACTTAAATGACTACTTCAGCTTCAACTGCAATAATACACGAGCACACAATAGATACAAACTTAAAGTAAACTGCTCCAAACTCGATTGCAGAAAATATGACTTCAGCAACAGAGTGGTCAATGCCTGGAATGCACTACCTGACTCTGTGGTTTCATCCCCAAACCCTCATAATTTTAACCTTAGACTGTCTACTGACCTCACCCCATTCCTAAGAGGTCTGTAAGCGGCGTGCATAAGCACACCAACGTGCCTACCGTCCCTGTCCTAATGTCCCCATGTATTCGTNTTAGACTGTCTACTGTTGACCTCACCCCATTCCTAAGAGGTCTGTAAGGGGCGTGCATAAGCACACCAACGTGCCTACCGTCCCTGTCCTACTGTCCCCATTTATTCGTATCCATTTGCTGTATTCATAATCATGATTATACTTATATCTGTTATCTTATACATGCTTGACAAATAAAAAAATAAATAAAATAAAAGTATTAGATTTTTTGGGGGGGAGGTAAATGCTCTCTTCCCCCCCCCCAGTGCATTGTACTTATACAAATTTTGTGCAAAGGAACACCCTCTGGAAGAGACACAACAATGGTGAGAAACAGAAATTAAACCTCAAAAAAGGTTGAAGAAGTTGGCTACGTTCGGACTAGAGAAGAAAACATTGAAAACCAATACACAATCATCTTGAAATAGGGGAAGGACAGTCATAGAGGGGATGGAATAAATTCATGTTCTGTTGTTTCAAAGGTTTTGAAAGTTTCAGGTTGCAACATCAGGAACTAATCCAAGCATTAGGAAAAACATCCTGATGTATGAACTTTTTCTCAATCAACAGGATGCCCTAGAGCAGTGGTTCTCAACCTTCCTAATGCTGCGACCCCCGCCCCGCCACCGTGACCTCTGCCCCGCCCCCTCCCCACATGCAATGATGTGACAAAGGGGGCGTGGTGGGCTAGCGTGCACTTAGGCGACCCCTGTGAAAGGGTCGTTCGACTCCCAAAGGGATTGCGACCCACAGGTTGAGAACCGCTGCCCTAGAGGGTAATGGATTTTTCTTACAGGTTTTTAAACAGATGTTGCATCTCACATCAGGCATGCAATCGCTAATTTTTTGGCACTGGAAGAAGACCCTATTCTATTATTTCTGTTTCTCAGAGTCTGTTTTGGGTACAATCCAGTCACTACTTATCACCTGAGTTTGCTACCTCAGATTTCATTTTAAAATAGTAGCTGGGAAGGCACCTTTAGAGCCACTGGGACAAATGACCTACTTCTTGATATCTGAGGGTCAAAGTGGCTCTTTTTTCGCCCTTTTCTAATATAAATGTAAAAGCTTGATTGGTCTGAATGCCCATTTGCATTACAAATGCCTCTCCTCTGTTTTTGTGAAAGCATTAATTATCAAATATTTATATAAATTGTAAAAGGGAGACACAAAGGCAATTTATGCTTTAGGAACAGAACTGCTAAAACAAAACAAAACCCTGAGTAGCCTAAATCAGGTTTCAGAATGGAAACATAGCTATTAAACCATTATTTAGACTCCAAAATCACAGTCTTGCTTTTTTTTTTTTGATAACCCTGTCAGCTTCATTCTCCTTCAGTAGTAAAGATGGACAGTCTTACCACCTCTTTGCTGTTAGAGAAGCCTACAGACAACTGTGTTCCAAGCAAATAACTAATTAGCATATTAAATGGTTGTGGGATGACAGTAAATTTCTCAGTAGGTGATTGTACTACTGGGGTTGTCATGCATAACCAGTCTGCAATACAACAGGACATATGGCTAATGTAATTCCCACATATTGTCTTTTCCCAGGGGATGAGCTCAACACCTCTGCAAACAACTTGAATTATTTATCTAAACTCTGCTTACAACCAATTTAAGCAGAAAAGCTCAGTTTTGCCCCTTTAAAGTCAACAAGTAAAGGTTGAATGTCATGAACATTCCAAATACTGTAATTGAAAATATGTAACAGCCGCAGTAATAGGACTGGGGCATATACTGTGTATACTGAATATGGAACTGTTGTTCACCAGAGGCTTTGATTTAGAAACTATGTCCAGGTTCCTTAGACAATGCCACACCCAGGCTGACACTGAGTTAATCAGAAGTTTTTCGTCTCCCCCACTCTCTATTACTATTGCTTTTTACCAAGCTCAGAGGAGAATTTATTTTATTTTTCATTTTATTTATTAAATTTCTCTGCTGCCCATCTCACTGTTACAACAACTCTTTTAAAAAATCAGTAGTTGGGATTGGAGTAAGCAGAGTGAGAGACTGGGTATTTCATATGCCCGTGTGTGTGTGTGTGTGTGTGTGTGTGTGTGTGTGTGTGTGTGTGTAAGAGAGAGAGAGAGAGAAAGAGAGAAAGAGAAAGAAAAGAGAGAGAGAGAGAGAGAGAGAGAGAGAGAGAGAGAGAGAGAGAGATTTATTACTGTTTAAATATTGCTAAGAAAGATTGTTATCCCAAAAAGCTACATCCGTATATAAAATCTGAAAAGATTTGGAATGACAAGCTTGTTTTGTTTTAATATAGAAAGCATTCTATAGTATTAGGTTTAATACATAGGACTTTATCGGAATAAGGATGCTTCAGAAATCCACCTGCACTTTTCTTTGCAAATGACTTAACAGAATCATGATATTTTGCTCTGTGTGGCAAGAAACAGATGAGGAGCAGAGAGAGATTTGTATGCATATAGAGAGAGGCTCTATTCCAAGGGTAAAGAGGTAGATTGATGAGGTTCTTCATTTATCACTTCTCATACAAAGAAGAAAATGTGTTCCTCCAAGAGAATCCAATTGCAATATTTAGGAGAAGGTAATTAATTTTGAGAACTCAGTTCCATTTGAGCCTTTCTTGTTCTCCTTTTTTTTAAAGTCTGCTTTCAATCAGACTACAATTTGTATTTACTGAAGTATGGGGAAATTATATGCCCATTAAAAGTGACTTATAAATCAGTTGCATAATTTATACAGTGTTGTACATTTCTAAGGACTGGGAAATTGTTTTGGAGAAAAACAGAAGCTGGTTTCCTATAACCATCTGCAAAATGAAAGCTGCTAAGTCAAAATCTCACCCCGGGTAGCTCTAATCATGTGTAGGGTTGGTCATACGTGCTTCTGGCCACACAATGAAGTGAGCATAATCACAACACTTATCATTCACTGCTAGAAAGATTGTCTGAGAGCAACATTGAGACATATGCAGTGTCCCATCACCTTAAAAAGTTGCTAAAAATGGCTATTAGAAGACAATCCATTTATTGTCTACATCATTTATTCTCTGGAATAATAATGATTGTAATAGTAGCCTGAACTGTAAATTATTTCTTTAGCTAAAAAAACAAACAAAGAATAAACAAATTATCTTCATTTGGAAATTTCTGCTTCTACTGAAATAATTTTGTACAGAACAGTACTTCTTCCAGGTCTGAAGGGATACTTGGCAATATGCTCTTACAACCCTCCCCCACAAAGTATATGTGAAAGATCTTCAAACTCTTTCATCTTTTAGTGCCCAATGAATGGTGTCAATCAGGGCCGTTGCAGGGGGAAATAGTGTCTGCCTCAGAAACATAGCTACCTTTGTTGCTGTCTAAAAATTGTCCACTTGGGGTTCTAGACTGATGCAAAATTTGGGGCATAGTGGATGAAACAAAGAGTAAATCACCTATTAAGGTTCAGTTGTCCTTCTCTGAAGACAGTCATTGCTTACATGATGGGCCCAATAGTTGTCCAGGGATACAAGCTGACATTAAATCTGATATAAAATTTATTGCTGGTATAAACAACTACAACTAATGGATATGATCACCACTCCCTATGAGTCTTCTGATAGATAACAACATGGATATTATTATACTGGTTCATAAGAATGTGAAATAAAACTGACTTCCATTGTGTCTCCTATCCCTTTGTAAGGGACAATTATGACAGGCATGGTCATAGCTGATTTAATTACAACAAGGTGATTTTTATAGACATATTTTTTGAACTCCCACATCAAAAGGAAATAATAGCAGGTAATCAATATTTGCTGGTACCTACTAGAATTGAACTAAATAAATTTCCAAAACTCAGAGGCAATCTATTCATATTCATCAGAATCACAGCCACTATGTTATTTCCAACGCCTTGATAATGTGAGGACTGTGTTCCCTTGTTGTGTTGTCCACACAGCGCTAAAAAGGACAAATGGAGATTTCAAAAGAAATCAAAATTACTGATACATTTGTATCGTTCATGCCCCCAAATAAGGAGTTGTGTACATTATAAAGCTAGTTGTGCACATAAGCTATACAGTTAGTGAACAAGGTTGCTAAGTTAGCAGTTTGTTTCACAGCAAATCTAATTTCTGTAGCACAAGACAAGAACAGACATGAATTCTTGGTGCTTCTTAGCTGGATTAAAGTCTTCTTGGTAAAAGCGACCCGACTATGACCAACTGGGCATGATGACATGATCTAAAGCAGTGGTTCTCAACCTTTCTAATGCCGTGACCCCCCTGCGACTCCCCCACTGCCACGACCCCCCCTGCCACCGCGACCCCTCCCCGTCCCCTCCCCGCGCGGGATGAGGTGACAAAGGGGGTGTGGCACCAGGGGTGAAATGCTCCCAGTTCGAGCTTGCCTGCGGGTCGCCGAACAGCTGATAGCAATGGAAGCGGGAGACTTCGCCTGGACACCGCCATTTGGGTTCTTTTACTCTCTGCGCATGCGCAAAGCGTTCTGCACATGCGCAGAGGGTAAAAGAACCCAAATGGCGGCATCTGGGCGGGTGGGCGAAGTCTCCCGCTTCTGTAGCTACCGGCTGTCTGGCGACCCGCAGGCACGGCCGAACCGGGAGCATTTCACCCCTGCAAGTGACGGTGGCACCAAGATGGCGGGCTAACGCGCACGGCGACCCCTGTGAAATGGTCGTTCGACCCCCAAAGGGGTCGCGACCCACAGGTTGAGAACCTCTGATCTAAAGTCTTTCACATTTGAATGCTGAGAAGCAGGCCAAATTTTAAGTCTGCTTCCTTTTCTCCCACAAAAGCATCAAACTATATTCTGCCTCCTGGTGACTACAGAAGAAAAGCATTTGTTTTCTGGTTTTCTGCCAACAAATCAGTAGAATTAAAGTCATTTGCCACAGTATGAAACTCTGGTAAATCAACTTCCCCAAGACCTCAAAAAAATCTTAGTTTCATATATTTGCATGATGGATAGGCATTTTGTGCTCAAAATTAGAAGAGTACGTCCTTTTCCTATGGCGTTTGTAGAATTGCAATGAGTCATGTAAGGACTGAGGAACAGCTACATGAATAGAAACTGATGTTATCAGGTAAAGTTCAGAGCTATCTCATCTGCCATATTTTATGTAGTGCAATGTATGGCCAACTTCAGCTGTCTGGCTCATAAAACAAATAAAGAACATGTTAAAGTGGATGAAGGTTACGGAACAGCTGGAATTAAGGAAGAAAATACAGCAGGATATTGCCACATCTAAGAGTGTCTTCAATAGTTTACCCCAGTTTCATCCAGTGCTGTATAAATGACACTTTCCATCCTTTTTCTAAGCAGCCCTGTATGTTCCAGTCCTCCTGTATTTGTTCTGGAGGATCCTGCAATCCTCTAAGGCAGATTAGGAAAAGATTGGGAGGGGGCTGAAAGGGAACTGGGAATCCATTTGATTCAGGAAAACAATGGTAAGCATGATTTAGCTATACATGCTAGCAGAGAATTGGGTAAATATATTTACTCTAGGAAATCTATAATCAAGTAAGATTTGTCTTCATGGAAGGGATGGGGAATCAGTGGGGGTCACTACCCATATTAAGAGAGGGAGCAAGTATTTTTACACGTTGCTTCCAAATGTAAACTTCTCTGTCTGCCACTGTTTCAGAGAGATCTCCAACCATATAGTCCAGATTTTGAAGACCCCAAGGAATAGAATAGAATAGAATAGAATAGAATAGAATAGAATAGAATAGAATAGAATAGAATAAAATAGAATAGAATAGAATAGAANAGGTTACTAATAACCTATCAAATTGTACTAGGAAACAAATAAAGACAATATAAATTGAAGATACAAGCAACATTGTTATAGTAATAAGTGGGAAGCGATAGATACTAGTAAGGAAGGGAAGAATAATAGTAATACTGTCTTAGTAAATTATTTGACAGTGTTGTGGGAATTAGTTGTTAAGCAGAATGATGGCATTTGGGGGAAAACTGTCCTTGTGTCTAGTTGTTCTGGTGTGGAGTGCCCTATAGCACCGTTTTGAGGGTAGAAGTTGAAGCAATTATGTCCAGGATGTGAGGGGTCTGTAGATATTTTCACAGCCCTCTTTTTGACTCGTGCAGTATACAGATCCTCAACAGTTAGAGAAAAGGTATATTAATATTTTTTTTTCATCCATACTTCCTTTCCTCCTGAAATTCCATAGGCAGAAAATATCTATTCATGGAACTTCTGATGAATAATTTTAGGCAATGAGAAAGGTAAGAATGGAGCTCCTTAATGGGATCATTCCCCCTCTGATATTATTTGTATGAAGGCTCGAGTTTCTTTAGCTGTGGAAAGAAGCATTAACACTTGCTTTGCGCTGACAAGTGCAGTAAATCATATTCACCGTGAGTTAATACTGAGAGCCCAAACCTGTAGTGTATTGTCTATTTAAGTAATGTGAAGACAGACTCGCCTACAGGCTAGAAAACTGTGGATTCCACCTCCTTACCTGAGATTAGCTGATTTTCAGTGTCTTTATAAGTCAGCCCAGAGTAAATATGTTTTCATAGGTACTATCCTTTTGGAAAGGACATTAAACTGAGAGTCATTCAGTCAGCCTTTGATGGCTATCAAGGCAGAAGTTAGACTAGAGGCACTTTTCAAAAGAGTGGAGTGAGTTATATCTTAGCCAATATTATCTTCCTCCAGCGTACACAAGAATTAATAATACGTCGGTGCTGAATGTTTTCAAATATATTCTGCACAAAAAGGGAGCTCTCATAAGTCTTGCAATTCTCTCTGGGTGATCACCTTATTTGCCACTTGTTCACTGCCAATTTGCAGCTATTTGTCTCTCTTATCTTCTGTTTTGCTGTGCTGCCATTACAATTACCACCACAACCATGTTTTGGGCTATGAAATGTTTTCCATAAGGAATGAAATCTTAATGATAACTCATTTCGGCTCATCCTCCTAACTACTGTAATTACAATATGAAGGTGAATCCCTCCCCGTTGCCCCCATTACTTACGAACTGGATCTTGCATTCGCTGATAGGAATCAGAGTCTTGCTGAAAATAAATGGGAAGGGAGAGCAAATGACTGCAGACATTGCTGCTGAAAAGGAGGAATGTTGTAGTTTGGAAGGAGTTGCTCATCTGCTGAATTTTAATGTATTTTGTAATGCCTAAACAAGGCTTTGCTCTCATTTCTTTCATTTCCTGTTCCGTTACCTCTTTTCCTCCCATCATCTTCACCCACTTTGCTTATCACCTTTTCTTTCCCTTCCCAGTAAAATGACAACTTATCCTTTCCCCATTCTGTTTCTCCCCCCACCCCACCTTAGTTGCTATTTCTGCAGGAAATATGGGAGGAATGTGTGAATGCTTCTGTTTACTTGCCTGCGAAAGTTTATTCATGGAAGAATGGTTTGTATGCATACATGCAGATGGGATATCCAGATAACTTATTTTACAGAAAAATAATTTTAATTGGCAATTAATTTAAAGTTACATGTAATTAATTTTAATTCATTCTATATTCTTCTTAGTTTGTTCTGAACTATCCTTTCTTGGAGTGCGGTTTTTACAATATTACCTCTACTTGAAGTTCAGTCATTCACTTTCATTTTGTAATACTTTGCTGAGGCACATGTGCCTTCTGAGTGCATTGCATTGTATCTAATGCATAGACTCAATAGATACAGATGAAGCTTCATGGCACAAAGACTTGGTCACTGCAGATACATTCACATATTTTCAAGAGAAACAGGAGTTCCGGAACTTATGTGATAATGAAGTGCTCATGAGAACACAGGAAGCTTCTATTAACCTACAAAAGCTTTGTTAATTACAACTGCTTAAGCACTATACACACAGCCATACTAACCTGTGTGGCTGCAAAAGTAGCATGGTGATGCACAGGGGTTGGAGAACACAGGAGCACTCAGCAGATGTTGTAAGCATGCGGTCTTCCCTGTGTAGCTTTCCCTTTTTATCTTTTGCCAGTTGCATACTCTCACCCATTCCATCACATGTCACTTCAAGTGTTCTTTTGTTGACTGTTAGATTCTGGGGGCAAATATGACTTGCTGTATGGCATTTATCTTTGTTATCACTAGTTGTTGTCATTTAGTCCTGTCTGATTTCGGAGATGACTTCCTTATCTCTTCAGCTTGCTTGCTCCTGTAAATGTGTATGAATTCTTTTCTAGGATGAAATGTATCTGTACTACTTTTTCCAATTATTTAGTTTTTGTAAAATGACTTCTGGCAGATACATAGGTACACACATTTGATATCATCGAACATGGTATCCTTCTGGACCAGCTCAAGGAACAGGGAGTGGGAAACACTATGTTATGATACTGTAGCTCTCCTCCTCTTTCCAGGAGGAGTTCAGTTCCATTCAGTAAGAGAAACAGATTGGATCCAAGGCTGTAAAGAGTTCTGAGACTCTATTTTCCCCCATTCCTATTTAACACCTACATGAAACTATTGGGTGAGGTTATCCATCAGTATAGCAAGAGGGTGCATAAGTAAACTGGGGATATACAATTATACATCTGGGTCGAACAAATAATGCCATAAAGGTTCGTTACTAATATCTGGAGGTCTGAATGGAGGAAAACAGGCTTTGGCGCAACCTTAGGAAAGTCAAGTGGCTGTAGGCCTTGAGGTCTCCCAGAACAGGACATTTTCCATCTTTAGGTCTGAATGGGGTTGTACTTCCCAAAATAGAGTTGGTGTGAAATTTCCAAGTTCTTTGGATGAAATAGGAACCCTATAGGTATCTTGGAACCAAGTGAAACAGAGGTCAAAACAAACACCTTGAATTATAGTTGGAAATTATACTAGCAACCAAAGCATGGGTGTAACAATGCCGAAGTATCTAGCAGCAGCAGCAGCAGCATCATCATCATCACTTTACCCATTTTCTATCCATTGCAGGATGAAGGCCACGTTTCACCAGCATATGTTAGAGCAGGAGCACACACTGATCGGAAAAAAAATTCTCTTCAGGCATAGGGGAGGTTGTTCTTGAAAACTATGCTTAGCTTGCCGAATGCCTGCCAATCACATTTAACATGCCATTCAATTTCCTTTATTGTATCACTAAAATCCATTAAAATCCAGTGGCTAAAGTATAAGTAGTGGTCTAATCTTCTAATATATTAAAAATATTGATTGTATTTATTATATTTTTCCTCATCTGTGTTTTAGTTATAAATCCACAAATTGCACTGGAAAAACAACACCACCAAATCCAAAAGCAGGCCCAAAACTACAGCAACCAAAAAGCATTCAAGGTTGACCCAGCCTTCCATCCTTCCGAGGTGGGTAAAATGAGGACCCAGACTGTTGGGGCAATATGCTGACTCTGTGAACCGCTTAGAGAGGGCTGTAAAACACTGTGAAGTGGTATATAAGTCTAAGTGCTACTGCTATTTTTGAGCTGCACACTGCAAAAATATGAAAATATCAGCCCCAGCGCAGCACAAACCCGAGCCCCAGCCCAGCCCAGCCCAGTCCAGCAGCCAGGTCAAGCGTGCCTTATCAGCAGTAGCAACAAGAAAACAGAGAAAGTCAGTTGACGTGGCGGAGTGCAGGGGAGCAGAAGTCTGGCTGGTAAGGGTGAGACTACATAGGGGACTGGGGTGGCTGTGGCTTCTTGGGCCATGGTAAGCAGCCCTAAAGCCACATGGTTATGGGACTGCTTGCCACCCCAAGAGGATGGAGATGGAGAGAAGACTGGTGGGTGGGAGGAGGCAGCCTCTTAGTTTACTGAGGCTTGGGGCTGGGAAAGACCAAGCCAAAATGGCTTGGATTGGCATGGGTCCACACTTAATGACCTGATTCTTGGTTAACAATGGCAACAGCAACTGGAACTGCCAGGATTGCCATTGCTAAGCAATGTGGTCATGTGACATCTTGCTTTATTAACACATTGCTGATTGATGGAGATTCCAATCCCAATTGTGGTTGTAAGTCAAAGACTATCTATGCTTCTGATGAGAATTGCACTCCTAGATAGGAGCAGAACCACAGGAAAGCAGAAGAACAGGAGTTTTTTCATTTGTCATGCATAGAGGCAATGTTCACACATACTTTAAATAGCCACTTCATAAGCAAATTTGCCCATATTTTGAAATCACAAATACTGTTATTCTCATTCAGATCCCGAAGACAATCTTTCCAATATTCCTTTAGTTAAGTATTACCTGAAATATTTTATTTATTTTTCATCCCATTCACTCTGCTATTCTTTACTCACTTGGATTATGTTCAAATAATATATAATATTATATAATAAGTAAATTATATATCATTAAGTANCATTTGTCTGAAGTGGTGTAGGGTTTCCTGCCTAAGCAGGGGGTTGGACTAGAAGACCTCCAAAGTCCCTTCCAACTCTGTTATTCTATTCTATTCTAAAAGAAGTGTCTTTTTCAGCAAATTGTATAAAAATATAATTTTCCCCCCCCAATATATATATATATATATATAATTTAAAATCTGTGCATCCTGGGGTTATCAAATCCCCTCCTGAGAATTTAAAGCTTCATGACACAGTGCACTGACATGCAGAATTTGTGTATTAATTTCAAATAATCAGGGGAGCAATGGTTGCATGTTATATATAGCAAATTTATGAAAAACATAATTACTGAATAAATATGAATGCTATTTAAATAATGAAAAGTTATTTCAGTAAAGGTAATCACCACATTTGCTGCTGTCTGTTGATACGAAGCCAAATTTTTAGTTTTTAAAGAAAAAAGAGGCATCTCTATCAAAGCAAATTTATTTTCCATTCCGTATAATGCATGCTATTTAAATGTAAAAACAAATCCATTTATCTGAAGAAATAGAACTTCTTCAACTAATATCACTGATTTCCCATACTCATGATTTTAATATAATATTGTAATCAGCCATTCAATAGCATCATATGTAGCCATACTTTTGTGCTGCTGAGTTATCACTGCCTTAGCATATGTTAAAAGACTATGTGCCTACAGAATATTTTTGGAGGCCATTAGAACCACTGAGCATCCCAAACGGTTTTATGAATTTTCATGATGACTGTAACCAATTAATCCAGATCAGAGAAAATAGAAGATAGGGCATCTTTGTGCATTTATTTTAGACACTGTCCTTCGATGACTTTTTACTAGTTGCTTGTCCATTAATCCCAAAAGAAAAGTCTGTGGTTTCAGTTTACTTTAACTATTAAAATCTTCTGAATTAATGCATGTATTGGTATCCAAAATGTTTTGGCTTTTTTTTTACATGTCCACCAAACATGATAAAATGTCCCTTTATGTTGTTCATATTTCCAATAGGTTCAAAGTGCCCTTTATACATTCTAAACAATTTCACTTGTGACAAATACCAACAATACAATATTTTATAAAAATTCTCTTTAAGGCTAGAACTTAATATAATTTCAATCCTTTCAATTACATATTTTTTCCACTGGTCCATCTGTATACTATAGAAAAAATGTTAAGCCCACTTTATCACACAATCAATCACTTGTTCTTATTCTGTCCCATATTTCAGCAAAAATTCTACATTTTAGCAACATTTACTATTAGTACACAATTCTATTTCAAATTCAATCTTACTAAATTCAAAATCATAAAATCTTTTATCTACTTTAAACCTTTCTGTTAATTGTATACCATAAAACTATTAAAAAGAATAGCTTTCTAGAAGAGAATAACTTTTCTCTTTCAAAATTTCAAATTATGACCTTCTAAATCCAGTAATTTCCAACACCACTCTTTTAACCAAACTAAAGAGCAAGCAGAAAAATTTAGTTTCAAATCTGGCAGGTCCAAACCTCTTCTTCTTGTAAAAGCTTATATGTAACTCATAGTTTCCCCCCCGGCCATACAAATTTAGATATATCCTTCTGCCATTGTTTAAATGGTACATCAGTTGTCAAAACTGGTATTGTGTGAAACGAAAATAACATTCTGGGTAAAACATTCATCTTAATCATAGAAATTCTCTCCAACAGCAACAATTGAACAAAAGTACATTTGCTATACACACTTTTTTAATTCTTGAGAAAATTTACATTGTAATTTCAGATGAAACGCCTACCATAATTGTCACATCCGGCTCGACCACGTGACGACGGACACGACAACGATTGGCTGTACACCAGCCCTTGTTTAAGCAGGAGATCACCGGTTTGGGATTGGCCGAGATGTTGACAGCTGGGACTATAAAAAAGAGCTGTCACGCTGATAGTTGTTGGCTCATTCCCTCAGTGTTAGCCAGGAACGAGTCCGTTGGTTAGCCGGGCCGAAGCCCGAAATAAATAAAGAGTTGAATTGTTCTCGAGCCTCGCCTTGCTCATTGCTTGCCTCGTTATCAAACATAACAATAATGAAATAAGGACTAGTTTTGTTACTCCGATCTTCACAATGAACTTTCTGAGCTGTCTTCTGTTCACATGAAAGCAAATGGATGTTTACATGCAAGCCTTATGGATATGAAAGAGAATCAGAAAGCCATATAATACTTCAACACTCTTTGGAAAATAAAATCTTTAGGATGAGAGCATTTTATAAATAATAGAGTTGTTGTCTTGCCATTATGTTTATGTTGTTACATATAAGCTGGGATATAGAGTTTTTTAAACCACCTTTGGACCCATCGAGCACTGATAAGGAGCATATCTATTTGTAGATTCCCTTGACACTTGTGCTTCAGTAGCATCTTGATGATGATTCTGATGCCAGCACTAATAAGTCGGATCTAAAGGCTAGTCTCAAATCTTACCTTTGGTTCTCCAACAGCTGCATAATCAGCTAATAGATCAGCCATTGAGATAACACCTTAGGGCATTCTTCCAGAGATTCTTTCCCTCCAGTTCTTCTACTGATGTCTTTATACATCATTTATGACTTCAGTAGTGATGCTACTATCCCCAGGCCCTTGTGTTCTAATTTATTCTCTGCTTGCCTCTTTTTGGGACTTTCTTGACACCTTCCTTCACTTTCTATTTAGACAATAAGTGACCTTGAGGATCACATACACTTCCAAGGCCGTCATCATAGATTTTAAGGCAGCTGTATTAGGTTCTTCCCCCCCCCCCCGCCCGATATTTCTCATCTAGATATTTAACACAGCTTATTATCAGGGGAATGGAAGCAATAAAAGTAGCTATTTCTATCAATTTAACATAAACATGAACAATCTATTTTAAACACAGCTCATCAGTCTTGTAAAGGACTGGATATAAAGTGCAGAACAGATCCTTGTTACTGTTTTTCATAACAGTGAAATGCACAAACACCAAGTAATCCCGCCTTTAGTTATGGTACTGAAAATGAAACCATGTATATAAAGACTTAACAGACCATTTGGGATGGAGGGAGGGTCCGCTAAAACCAAAATCCATTAATCTTGAATCTATGTAATTGATGCAGTTTGCATTACATGTAATGATGCAAATGGCTGTCCAAAATTATTTGGAAAAAATCCAGAGTTCAGGAATGAAGTCCAAAGGAAAATTTTGTTTCTGAAAGTCTTCTGAATGGCAATCTGGAGAAGCAAGATTTTACTATAATTAAAATTCATTCCCGGGGTGCTTATCCCGGGGTGAAATATATAATGCATACAATTACGATTATATAAAGGTAGGTCTTGCTTATGACCATATATTTAGTGACCATATATTTTAACGACTATTCAACACTGCTGAAAAATGTGACTTAGGACTAATCCGAGGACTTGGCAATGGCAAGTATTTATGATGGGTCACGTGATCGCCATTTGCGGAATTCTGGGTTCCAACAAGCAAAGTCGGTGGGGAAGCTGAATTTGCGTAATGACCGTGGCAAAAAAAAAAAAAAAGTTGTAAAATTGGTGCAGTCACGTGATGATTCACTTAATGACCGTATCATTTAGTGACAGACGTTCTAGTCCTGATTGGGATTGTAACTTGAAGATTACCTGTATTCATAACATTTTAGAGTATAATTTAGCAATATAATCTGAGGTATATCACGTTACTTTACTTATATACAATTATACCATAAATATCATAAAGTTATTGAAATTCTACGGTCCAGCTGGAAGATTTTTTTAAAAATTTTCTTGCCTGTGCCTTTTTTCTAACATTTCCTTTATTTCTCTGTCTTTTATTAATTTTCTATTACTCATTTTCCATTCATCATGAGGTAAGTTAAATTATTGCTTCATACAGTCACTTTATTTTTATTAATTTATACATTGCTTGAAGATAGAAGGACTTGGACTCTTAGTGGACACAAACAGGCAGTCTGCTTAACATCAGTACAGAAGTGGCTTATTATTATATTCTTCGAGATATACTGCTGCAATAAATATAAGTGTGGCTATTACAAATGTCAATTCACAGAGAAACACAACGCTTTGTAACTGACAGAGGGAGAATAACATTTAAAAACTACAATAATCCTTTCCCAACCTCATAAATAGTATAAAGTGGGAAAGGCGAGTAAAAGTATTCAGCTGTAATCATGTTATTTGTGTATCATAAGGTCACCTTTACAAACATTACATTTTATCAAGGGATATTTTGTTTATTTAAAATTAATGCAATTATCTCAGTAGCAAAGAATCAATAAAACACACATATACCATACATAGTGTCATGTATGCCTGTATGGTTACCAATAAACAGGTCTTCCTTTTTAACAATTCATTATACAACTTGATCTGTTTTATTTTTGTTTCCTTTTGTTCTCCTGTTCTTCTGTTCTATGAATATTGTTTTACACTCTATCTAAAATAACTAAAGTAGAAATTAGATGATGCAATGAAGGGTTGTGGCATTCTCTTCAATACCTGTCACAACCACCTTCCAACAAGAGATAATGAAAATTCAAAGTCAAACCATTTAACTTTAAGTAAATGGAAATGAATTTCTAAAGAGATTTTCTTTCACTTATACGGGTAAGGAATAGTAGTACACTGACACATACAGCATATAATTGTGATAACGTAAGGTTTAAATATTAAGCATTATGACATTACACAGCCTGGATGTATACTTTAATTCATTTTTAAAATCATCACTGAGTTTCTTCCCCATAGTAGCAGATAATATAGAGTTCATTGAGGGGAAAAAGGCATTCTATTATTAGGAATGCTTTAACCACAAATGAAACAATTTTCAGAACATCATGTAATAGTATGTCTAGTATGCCAGAACTCTGTAAAAAATAAATTAAGCTCAAACCTAAAATCTAACGTTTACATTCTGATCTGGATGCCCCATGTCTGTTCTTACATACACACACACACACTGCATTCACAGATTGTAGATGAAAATCATTCCATTTATTTCTAGAGAGACACAGCTCCATTGTATGTATGGATTTGTCTCTTTTCATATAGTGAAATTCCACTACAGATAAGGAAATACAATGTGATTGCCAGTCTGGGTGTACTCAGCAAATCATTAAGGTCAGGGGTGGATTCCAACTTACCTCGCTGCCGATTCTCTTCGTCCCACGCCACATGGCCACGCCTCGTGGGCGTGCGCGTGCATGCGCAGTGCAACCCCCCCCAAAAAATTTTTAAAAACCACATGCCGAAAACAAAATGGCGACGCATGAGCAGTGTCGGAAACTCGGCTTCTGCGCATGCACAGAAGAAAAATAAAATAAAAAATTTGAAAAAAATAAAATAAAATAAATTAAAAAAGATGACGGTGCCCACGGACCGGCACTGACCAACCTGGTTCGGTGACGTCATCGTGACGTCACCAGCGGGTCGCTACCGGTTCGGGCGAACCGGGAGGAACCCACCCGATTAAGGTGTTAAATTGATATTATTCTCTTAATTGTTCCTAAATTAGTAACAAGAAATCAAGGCTGAATATTTTTCCCTAATTGAAGGTATCAATTTTATATGTTACAGGGCATTTTTTATGGATGGAACAGCTTTCATGTGAAAACTTGTTTTATTGTTTTAACATCTGAGTCATGTTAAAAAAACACAGTTTAAGATTGGCTGGTAAATTGTTAATATGCCCAGGATGATGGCAAATGTATTTGAAATATTAGCATGTAGGAACAACCTGGTGTCATTGTAATGTGTGAAACGATGTTCAGCAATGCCTTGCTGGCTGAGGAATTCTGATCTGGAATGCCACATTGGAAAATATTATGAAAGACTAATTGTTAGGGAAAATACAGATAAATGTTCCATAACAACTAGCGAGTTAATTGGGAACTCCAAAGGCAAATAAGTTATTTTGATTAAAATTGCCTTATCATGCCTTTCCATTTGCCATCCCACTCCTGGCTGAAATCAGGGTAGATAAAAATCGATTTTTAAAAAATAAAATAAAATAAAAATCAGGGTTTTTTTAATTTAAATTGGATTTTTTTGATTTTGATCAAATTTGTTTTAATAAAATGCTTTTGGAGTAAAAATCTAAAGATAGTTTTTTTATTTAAGATACATTAATAATTTAGTTTATTCAGCATGAAATGGAGCTTAGTTCTGTAGCATGAGGCTGTATATTCTGCAATATTGGGACTGTCAGTGAGTCAACAGCGGGTCAGAGGAGGAACTGCTGTGGGACGGAGATGACAGTTGCTCTTTAAAAATTATGATTTAAATCGAGTTGATTTAAATCAAGCATTTTTACTAGTGATTTAAATCGTGATTTAAATCAACTTGATTTAAATCAAATCCATCCTGGCTGAAATGCTGAAATTCACAGGAGGGCAAGGTTAAATATTCTAGCCAGCTCTTTTCTAGAAACTTGAAAAATCATTAGGCATCACCAGGTACAAAACAACCCTTTATTGTGCAGACTCTAGGAACTGGGCACCTATGAAACATGCCCAACTTGGGAATTGTTGCTACAATTACACAATTTGGACAATCTGCTAAAAATCATCTAGAGATCCACCAATATATCTTAAACTATCTTTTGCCCATTCCTGTCCTATTTCTTTGGGACAGACTAAGGAAAACACAGAACTTGTGTTGGATTCTGTTTGCTAACAGCATAAGAGCTGCGGTGGCGCAATGGTTAGGATGCAGTACTGCAGGCTACTTCTGCTGACTGCCGGCTGACTGCAATTTGGCAGTTCGAATCTCACCGGCTCAACGTTGACTCATCCTTCCATCCTTCCGAGGTCAGTAAAATGAGGACCCAGATTGTTGGGGGCAATATGCTGACTCTGTAAACCGCTTAGAGGGGGCTGTAAAGCACTGTGAAACAGTATTAAACAGTGCTATTGCTATTGTACAGAATTCTTTCCCTAGAATTCCAATGTAGGAGAGTATCCAAGTATGAGAGAGCTTGATCTGTCCTCCTCTATCTGTAGGTTTTTAAATAAATCCACATATTGTAAAATATCAAAACATCTCCCGAGGAAACCAAATCTAAATAAGTGTGGCAATCCCTGCTTGAAGATTGGGTTGATGATTACCCACTTCTACTAGCTTAAGACCATTAGCCAATTTGCTTCAATATGTATTGTCTAACCGGATAGATTTCTCCAAAGTTTTTAGATAGAGCTTTCCTTCAATTCCATCAGGAGATGTCAATTATTAAACCCAAGATCTTCATTTTGCATCTGAAGCATGTAGTCTACCAGTGAATACATCTGTGCTTCTTAATATAGGATGGTATCTGTAATCCTGGCCACATTCATGTTGTGATTTTGATACTGAATCCTGTTGCTGTCATTTGCATGCAACAGATCATAAATGTAGGCAGTCTGACTTATTACACATTAATGCAGCATGTCTGTACCAGGTATTTGCAGAGTTCCTTGATTGGGATGAAAAAAATTACAAAGAGATTCCAGACTGGATTAGATATTTGGATATTTCAAATATTGGATATTTCATCCAGAGTGGATGAAAAATAGGCTTTTAAACACAAGTATTGTAACAGCAATTCATTACTTAATTACAAGGCTAAGCTACAGTAACATGCCTTGTGTGGGTTTAATTATATTTGGATATTGGCCCATACTGCACCACACCACTGCTGATGGTCTGACTACAGCTTATTTTCAAGAAGTTAATTTTATTCAAGAAGGAATAAATGCTAGAGCTTGCAAAGCATTCAAAAAAGTATGTACAAAGAATTTTTTTTCAATTGTTAATGATCACATAATTTGTATGTTAGAAGCTATTCTTCAGAAGCTATTCTTACTACCTCTGTGTGAATATGAATATATGTAGAGTTATTTTTATTGGAAAAGAGGTTTTTTTTATACAAGCTCCGAAATGTTAGCAAACATCTCTTTTAAATGCTTCCCAGAGCCTTTAAGCAATTGCTTCCTTTCAATTGTTCTACTAAAATTTAATTAATTAGGGATTAAATTCATATATTGCATTAAGGCACAGTTTGTTTGATCATGGACTTGATTTTTTTAATTTTCTTTTTTTTATTTAACATCCTGAACATACATATCTAACAAAATTAGCTTTAAACTTAAAAAAAATTAGGAGAGACAATCCCATAGACACAAATTTACCATGATTTTAATAAACTATAATGACTAGGTTATGGTTTACCACAATTATGGTTTACCACAATTACTTTACAATACATATTACAATACACAAGGCCAAGCCTAAACAAAACAGGTTGGATCATGAATCCAAGCAGAGTGTCATACTTTCAGTTATATATTCTCTTTGGAATTTTATCAAAGCTAAGGTGGATTTCAGAATCTCAGCACGAGGTTGCATTGAGGGATGCTACATGGTGTTAGGTAATATTTCCATTAAATATATATTTCATTTTTCTGGAGATTGTACTCTTATATATTTTAAAACTCTGTACTAACTTTGATCAGAACGAAAAGGCAACGTGTGACTGGAATTGAAAATCCTGCAAGACAATATTGAGAATAAACAGAAAATACAGCTATGAAGATATTAGTTGAACCTACCCTTCATGCTAAATGTGTGAAAACTGCAACAGTGATTGGGAACAAGACACATCTAATCAGATTTGTGTGCATCACCACATCTCTTTCCCCATCCCACCATTCAGCTCTATTTGAGAGTAAGATCAAATAATCTTCAAATACAAAATAATATTCAATATTCTTTCTTTACAGATCTACTTTTGTTTTATTATATTTTTTGCATTTTGCCATGGATGCTCAAATTCCTACACCAATATCCTTTTTTTCAGTCAATATTTTGTATCTCAACAATGGGAGTTTATGAGTAGATCACAAAGGGCTCCATCAAATATAGATTATTTTTTTTCAAGTATTATGATGTCATCTGACCATATAAAGTATGTAATGTAACAGAGTCAAAAAAAAAAAAACGATGAAGACTTTTAAACTTGAGGCTTAACAATAAAAGCAGAATACTTATCTTGCTATTGTGATACATTGTGATTTTTCTAATTTCCTCTTTCTATATGAAGTACTGCAAATGTAAATGTAGGTCCGGTAAAAACAAAAGACAGTGGTACATATTTTCAAGGAAAAAAGAGAAAGAAAGTGATCAATTCTCACCCCTTGGATTGCTTCCATTTTGAAGAGCAAGTTGTAATCCACAGTACCTAAGCAGCCTGAAGCTGGACCTGGAGTATTTAAACAAAATCCTTCTTCTCTAAAGTAGAATCTGGGCATGCCTAGTTAGGGACTGTTCTCTTGTGCATAGAGACTATGTTTCATATTTGAACAATTAAATAATTATTAAGGTTAATATCAGATTGTAAATATGTGGCAAGGAATCTAAGGATCTCCAGATGTTATTGAACTAAACCTCCCAGAAGAGCCAACCAGCATGAATAATGAGAGATGCTAGGAGATATTTTCCAGAAAACTTGATGCTATTTAAAATAAATGCATTTCAGCTTACAATCAACCTTGAAAATGCTATGAAATTGGGCAGAGTAGTACCCCTGGTTATTACACGTATCTTTAAGCTCTGCTTCCTATATCAGTCCTATATTCATGCCAGTCTTGTACACCATTCTAAGAAAAAGGAAGGGCACTTTTAAAAAGTCTTTAATCATTCCTCCAGCCATTTATTGACCTACTCTCTAAAGGCCATATGCCCTTCTTGATCTGCATACAAAATTTCTATTGATATCTTTGGAAGAGCAATGGGCATATGGAAGATAGCATGAGAACTGGGCCATGTAAACATGCCAATTAGGGAGAAAATAAACCTGCTTAAAGTATCAAGAAATGCCTCTACCTAATATTGGTTATTAAACGTGGAGTTTGAGTAGTATTTGGGCTGCAGAAAAAGAAAAAAAGTGTTCAGTCAGCTGTGCCATATTTTCTGTGAAGACTTTACATTCAACACTCAAACAATTGGTGTCCCTGTGGTATAAACAGGATAGATAATGAATATAAGTGGGATAGAAAATTAATCCTACTTGTGAGAAAAGAGACAGTCATAATTCACTTAGGCTTCTCAGCTCTTACGTTATGAGGTCTTCAGCTAACTCATGGGATCCATTCCACATCCCACAGATGCTCATTATGAATTCTTTTTATGTGCAACATGTGGGGGACTAACTAGTTTCATATCTCTTGGTATTAGCTGCAGTCCAAAGCATTTTGCATTAAAGTAGAATGCAAACACAGATGCTATTTGATACAAAGGATTTCAACACAAACAGTTTTATCATCGAGTTTATGTACCCTGATTTGGTTTAGAACAAAAACGCTGGAGCAAAAAAAAGAGAGATATATATTATTGATTCTTTGTTACTGAGCTGCATATTGGTATTGCTTTTCAGCTGGGGGCAACGATAAACACTATGCCTTTGAATATGGTGCAATTGTTCCTTAGCCTCTTTGAAATACTTTAGAAATGTTAATTTTAGGATCTCAACTTCATGGGAAACATTTCCTTGAGTTTTCACTGAGAAAAACAGTCTTTTTCTTGAGCCACCATTCTCCAAATTGATTTTCCTTACTTACAGACACAGGGAGTTGCCTATGAAATACCTGCTTCTCAATTCGTTTCCCAATTATATAGGCTTGTTAGAAATAGGCTTGTTTCAAAATGGCTAATGGCCTATGAGCCTTTCTACATTTATATGTTCAGTCACTTACGAAAGACCAAATAGTCCTTGATCTAATAATAGGAGACATTAGCTAGGACTACAGTATCTGAACTTTTAAAACTCCATATTATCTGAAGAGGACAGAAACAAGATTGGTTTTTTTATACCTCTTTGCTGACATCTAGTAGTTGCCCATAATTTTGCAAACCACATCTGGTAGTACAAGTAGTTCTTGCTTACCAACTGTAATTGGGATCAGGAACCCCATTACTAAGTGATGTGGTTGTAAGATATAATGTCATGTGGCCATGCTGACTTACAGCAGCAGCAATTCTGGCATTCGTAGACGCAATAATACATTGTCACATGACTGTCATTTGCAACCTTCTGCCAGCTTCCAACAACCAAGGTCAATGGGGAAACCAGCAGTTGAAATGAAACCAGCAGTTGAAACCAGTTGAAATGATGATCAGGTGACTGTAGGATGCTGCAACGCTACAGTGGAGCTGAATGAATCGATATTAAACAAGGACTACCTGTAGAATGCATTTTTATTGGAGAATTTGCACCCAAAGAGGCGGACAGTGCAGCTCTTTATTTTTGCCATTTGTATTTTTCTTTCTTCATTTCAGTGAATGTTAATACATTGGAATGAAACATATCCTATCAGAATTGTTAAAAGTCCAACATTACAAATGTGTTTCTAATATAAACATCCATATGGCTTTGCCTGGGCAGATTTTATTATTGCAAGAAACATTTTCCAAAACATTTTTTTATAAATATTAAAATTATTTAACTAATGAAAACCAAAATCTACATCCAACTCTATCAGAAATGAAGAAGTACTGAAACCGAGGAAAATAGTTTGGAAATTCTGGTAACTAAACATCTTCAAAAAGTTTGATCACATTTTTTTAACATTTCTTTCCCCCCTCTTTTGTTATTAAAAAAAAGCTACTTCAAAATGTAGGCAAATAACACATATCCATACAACAAATCAGATGTAGGTTTATCCTTCCCATGTTACACAATAATTGTTTAGGCCTCCCCATCCATGAAAATACCCCTGGCACTTGATATAAACGTAGGCAGGGGTGGGTTCCTCCCGGTTCGTACTGGGTCGCCTGAACCGGTAGCGAGGCGCTGGTGACGTCATGATGGCATCGTGGACCCGCCTTGGTCGGTGCCAGTCCATGGGCGCTGCCATTTTTTCACGGGAATTTTTGGTGGCTTTTTTTCGTTTTGGGCTGTTTGTGCTCTGCTGCTGCTTTGAAAAGGGCTCTCCCACCCGCCCCCGGGTGAAGGCTGTCCTTTATTCTTCGCCTGAAGCACAGCTGATCAGCTCCTCAGATTATAGTCACTGAGCATGCGCGGACACAGAATTGCACCGGGGGAGCGCGCGCGTAACCCTAAGCCATGCCCACAGAGTGGTAGCGGAAATTTTCGGAACCCACCCTTGAACGTAGGGACACATCATCTAATAATTGTTTTAAAGCAAGCCTATACTGCATACTGCCTGTGGGCTGAATGAATCCTGCCAAGCAGCTTTGTGCAACTCAACCCCAAAACTCAACAAATCCACTGTTGACAAATATTGTAGTCTCCATGAAGGATTTGCTATGTCCACCCCAAAAGATATGCTACCAAGTGCCTCCAATGCCTCCAGACCTCACCAATACTGCTAGCTCACTAGCCACAACTGATTGGCATGCTGGCTACTACTTTGTGGCCCATGATTGTGGACCCATGGCCTCTTTTCCTCTATGATTTGCACAGAACGTGTCTTTAATCATGTTCACATTCCTGTGGATTTTAGATCAACAGAGGATCTGCCCAGCTCCAGACCATGTCAAAAGCAAGATGATTGCAATAAACCTTTATTAAACTCTTATTAAACATTTCCAAAGGATCTGACACACCAAATACTATTTGAGTTGTATTAAATTTATTTTAAGGGCACCGACAATATTCTTTACAACCTCTCAACATATATTTCACATTCTTTCCAAAACTAATTTTTCTACTCATGTCTCCATGCAGTTGACAAACTGCAAGTTGCTTCTGGAGAAATGAAAAAAGGAACAAAACAAAACAAAACTGACCAACATTTGGGTAAATTTGTGAAACCATGATAACCTGGAAATTAAACCTGAGCAAAACATACCGATAAAGAATTGGCTTTGCATGTCTTAAGGACCAGAATGATAGGTTTCACTTTAATTATTTTGATGTGACAACTCCAGATGTAAAACTTGTACATTTTCATTGTGGTCCTCTTTCCTCAATCAAAACATTATATGAAAAACAAGAAAAACTAAAATATGATTTATTTATTTTTTGCAAATTATTAAGCATGACCACACTAATTAGGATTTTCCATTCACAAGTGGAAACCATTCCATGAAATTTGAAGTTCCTCTAAGTTTCGTAAGAGGCTGCCTTGTACGAATGTCACACAACTGGTCTCTAATAAAAGATCCCTTTCCTTTTATTATTGCGCAGGGGAAAAACATACCAATGCAACTTTTGCGATTAACCAATTTACTTTGCCTCCTTTGAAAGAAAATATTAATCTTGAGAGGTCCCTGGTTGTCTCTGAGCTTGGTTGTTTTCTTGCAGACATTTCATTACCCAAACTAGGTAACCCAATCAGTGCACTGCTGATGTTACCTAGTTTCGGAAATGAAACTGCAAGAAAACAACCAATAGAGCACGCCAAGGACCCCTCATTTCCACTCTGAGCCACAAATATTCTCTATCAATATTAATCTTATTTTAGTATTGAACCTTCTTTTGGATAATGCTCTTTCTATATATGGACCCCATGGAAACTATTCAATTCCACCTCTCTCCATACCTCCCACATGAATTTTCTACCCCAACAGATCATCACTGAAGCCTTTTCCCAATTTGGGTTTAGTTTACAAAGATGAGGTTTGTAAATTATTTTTAATGGTTGCTCAATAATATAATATAATATAGTATCTTTTCTTTTATGTACACTGACAGCATATGCACCAAGACAAATTCCTTGTGTGTCCAATCACACTTGGCCAATAAAAAATTCTATTCTATTCTATTCTAATGCTGTATGATGGAGAAGTGTGTATGTGGTAACAAATGCTCCTGAAATATGCAATTTTGACAAGACAGAGTAAAGGAAGACAGAGAAGTGCACCATCCTGCCATAATTTTGATGTGCAACTCTGTTATAAACAAAAGCTACCACTATGGATAATTATGTCTTCTTGTCGTCTTTGGAATTTGTACCTGGACTGATCCTGGCATCAGTCTTTCCCAGTGAGCCCTCCAGAATACACTGAACTTGGTGAGATTCTGGCAAATTATATTGGACAATATTCTGTAAAATGCCTCAAAAACTCTTAAATGTTCTCAGGAAAAAACATCTATTTTCCACATCCAATTGATGCGGACCATGTGTTAATAATTCCCACAAGTACTCTTTTTACAGATGCATCCTGACAATTATACAGACTAGCAGGCAAAACGAATTTTAACCGGGAACAAAGCAGTTTATAATTATTATTTTTTTACTGTGGGCTTTGAGCAATGGAAAGGGAAGGATGAGGGGAAGGGGAAACGGGACACCAGGAGGAAAAAAAAAAGGATGTGGGACCGCAGTGCCTCTGGTTAACAACAGGGGCGTCTTCTCCACGGTTTTGCCTGAGCAGAGACCTTCCCTTTGACATCCGTCCGTTTGTAGTGAAGGGAAGCACTTGTGGTGTGGGAACGGGAAGGCGTAAAGCGGGGAGCTCCTACCTCGGCACATTCCAGCTTGAGTACCTCGCCACTTAACGCGCCTTTTCAAAGCCCTGCTCGCGACACTCACAAAGTCCTATATCGCTGGCACAACAAGCGGCTTGCAAACCCCTTCCCCCATTTTCCCGTTATTTGCAGAGGGCAGCTAGAAAGGATGAGAGAATAGGAATGTAAATTTGCACGCCGTCCTGCGCACAAAGAAACGGCAGCCCCTAACCTCGCAAAGTACTTGGCAATACCCACAATCCCTACACGTGGAAGAGATTCCCTGCTGTTAATGTATCGCTTAACTTCCCGTGCCTGTAAGATGACAACAAAGTCCCACCTGAAAGAGCCAACTTAAGGAACGCCGTTGCAACCAGCTCCCCCAGAACCTTAGTTAACAGCGTGCGTGCGTGCCCGCTTGCAGTTGCACACCGAGCTGCCTCCCGCGTTATTGTGTTTGTTCCCGCTTCATATAATGCATTTGCAACCGCTTTCTTGCACTGCACTCAACGGTTTAATCGATTTGTTAGAGCAGCAAGAGAGAGCTGCGCGTGCAGCCAGCCAGCCAGCCAGCCAGCCGCGCGCGCAGACACCCTACCTTCCAAGTTTGAGTAGCAGTAACCGCGCCGCACACTAGGAGGGCAGGAGAGTCACTTCCCTCTGGAAGAGAACGAGCCCCACCGCGGCACAAAGCGGCGTTTTTTCTTCTGGGTGCAAACCGGTGCTTCATAAAAAAAGGGAAGATAGAGAAAAGAATACAAGAAAGGGAAAGGAGAGGGGGGGAAAGACAGAAGGGGAAGGAAAGCTAGTTCTCAAGAACTTGTCCTGTAACACGCCGCCTCCTCCCCATCGCTTTTTTTCTCTTTGGGAACCGGGAATTCTCCCCCCCCCCACACACACACTTCTCTCCCTTCCCCCGCACCTCGCCAGTTTATTGTGGCCCACTAAGCTGCGGTCAGCAGTGTTTCTGAGAAACCGAGAAGTCCTCCCGGACTCCGCGTGGTTGGGGCGGAGTAGAGGAGGGGGGGGGGAAGAGAGGCAACATTTGCTGCCCATCATTTTCACAGCCGCGTTAAAGTAATTGCGGCCCCCTCACCGTCCCTTCGCCCCTCGGATTCCGGGTTTAGGCTACCCAGAGAATTCCCCCTTCCCGATTTTGCCTCTTTTTTTTGCAGCCTTCCAGTTCCGCGCTTCCCTTCAAATCCTGGCGCGTTGTATGTTTGCAAATTGGTAAAATACCTTCTCTGTTCCCTCGCTTCACTTTAAGCCCCCCCCCTCAACTCAATCTCAGCCCAGCCGCTCACATCAAAGCGCTGTGCCTCCCTCCCAGTGGCCGCTGTTCACTAATGGGATTGCAGTGTGGCTGGCTCTGCTGCTGCAGCCGCCGGAGGGAGAGGAGCTGCTGTACCTCTTCGCCGACACTCGCTGGGTGCTGAGCCGCGGGAATGATCCGGATCTTCCCGGATTTCAGCGTGCAGGTGACTGCAGCTGCGGCCGGGGGAGTACCAGCCGGCCCGGGCGTGGGGAGAGCCAGTACCGCAGCTAACGGGAATCCGCAAAACGTCCAGGGCATTACTTCCTACCAACAACGGTGAGTACATAAGCTAGAGAGGTGTGTTGATCTTTTCGACTAATTTCACTTGCCTTTTATGTCCGTTTGCGCGGTATGTGTTCATCTGTTTTTAAAAACAAAAACAAAACCCCAAATCTCAATGTCGAATGCTTTGGGAAATGCAACTCTTCATCCAAATGGGTATTTTAAAAGCCGCGAACACACGTTAGAGCTGCTGAACAACAATAGGGAAGGGAAAAGTAAGATAGCCGCCTGCTCAAAGGCAGATTATCTTTTTTTTTTTTCTGGTGCAAAGTTTGGGGTCCTGTCTGTTTCTCCTTCCTAAGTAGGAATTTCTCGATGTCAGCGGCTTGTGCAAACCCCACAGCATGGCAGCTAAGAGGTATAATTGATCACGCTATTGTGATTGATGATTTATTTTCAATTGAGCACGATAGAGTTTTCACTTGGCACTTCACCCTTGCAGTTACACATTTGTATTACCAGGGTATTAGCATGTCACCTGTTACTACAGGGAAATCTAGCAGGAAATTCTAAGTGACTTAACACTTTGGGAGTATTCATCAGAAATGCATTTTAATGCAAATACCGGAGTCTCACAGCCAGCTTCTTTAAGTTACTTCTGTCCAAATAAGTCCCTTTGAATTTAACTGCTTTTGAATAGATACTATAGATATATTAGGAAGGATCTAACATTAAGTTAGCCAAGTCATAAGTGCCCAAGATTTTCTTTGCTTTTTAAAATTTACTTTCCCTATCATTACTTTGCAGAAGAATTCCAGCACCAACATTGTATACAATTAATTGGCATTTTGTTTTTCCAAAAGTAGAATATTTTCTTTGTTTTTCTTTATTTGATTCTGCTTCACAACGTCATTTTTCTTTTCTTTTTTTTTCCATGTTCTACAATTTCCTCCAGGCAGGTTATGTGAAACAAAATATATGTAAGCATAAACTAGTACTTACACAAAAATAAACCAATACTTTCACATTTAAAATTTCACTAGACAAGGAACTTTTGGAAACCATATTTTTCTTTACTTAATCCAGTCAGGATGGAACTATGTTTGCTTGAATGAGAAAGCTGTCCTGATAAAAATTTGGTGCCCAGGACATAGTTTGGTTTAGTAAACTTTTCAAGCAATGTATGTATAATCCTTTGCTTTATGCGCTTTTGAGATAGTATGATAATCATGAAGTTATTTCAGGAGACAGCAGAGGACTCTTAAAGCTGATGAAGGTTTGGAATTGAAGACCAGTGCTATTTTAAACAAACATACAAACTAAGGAGGTACAATGGATATAAAGAATAAAGTTAGTGTAATGCTACACTAGTGTAATGGATATAAAGAATAAAGTTAGTGAAAAGCTCGCTATTCTCTGTTTTGGGACTGTCTCTTGTAACAGGTTTCTTAAATTACCAGGAGAAATTGATGGTTAGTTGTCACCTTATGCTTTCCAGATAATTTGGGTAGGAGAGCAGAAAGAAGGAAAGTCAAGGCTCAAATGGTAAAACTTTTACAAAAATAAGAAAATAGCTCTCCGATTTTATCCTGTATAAAAAAAAAAGTATATTGAACAGTTCTCAGGTTTTAGTATTTTAATTAGGATATACAAAATTGGAGAAATAAGTATATATTTGATAAATTGGCAATATAAAGAGGATTATTAAATATGTCCTCTTACCTGTAGCTATTTATCCCAATAAAGACAACACATGGTTACTGTTGAGAATGAGCTTCATTTTACTCAATGAATCCGATTACTAGCTTAACTGAAACATAATTGCAAGTTTAGTTTTCTTAGTATACTGTCTCTTACAATCAATATATGCCATATTTTCCTTATTTTTAAGCAGCATAGAAAATCTATGGGCACTTAAGAGCAAGGCGTTTTCTTCTTAATCCATTTAAAAAAACCTCTTCCATGTTTTGCCATACAATAGTTAAGTAAAGCAGAAAGATTTTGCTAGTCACTAGATAAACCAGATGACACCTGTTAAACTTCATTGTTTTGAGCATGTGGAGAAAACGGGGCTTTACAGCCCTGTTTCCAGACAGCCTGGATGGAATTTCCCCTGGATAAAAATTCGGGACTCCCTATTTTATAAGAATTACTTCTTTTCATTTGAGTGTAGATCCTTAACGATTGAATCATTTTTTGCGTGCTAAATCAGAAGGCAGTTCTTAGAAGCAAAGAGGTTGCTGTAAGGTTCTGCATTGAAGCTTCTTAGGTCGGCTGTATCTGCTCTTCGGAGCCCTGAGGGACTTAAGGCAGGTCAAATTATCTGCCTCCAGTGGCAGAGATCATATTTTTGGGGTCACTGACTGCGCCCTCCAGCTAAACTTTCCGCATTTGCAAAGTCCTTATGCAGCTATTCGCATACCTACGCACGCGTGCATCTGTTGCATTCCGCTTAACTTTTATCAAAATTCCGCTTCAGCACCTTACTTACTCCCTCCAGCCCATGAAGCGGTTGAATAAATTAGTGATACGGAGCAACTTTTAAGATGAATCGACTCATATTCGTAGGAAAACATTTGAAATTTGACCCTTTTTTTAAAAAAAAATCGTTCCCCCCCTCCCGTGCCATCCTGAAGAGCCACTCTGCCCGTCCCCACCTGTTATATCAGAAATTTCTTCATTAACTTATGATCCGGTACAGTGGGAGTCTATAAGAACAAAATGAACTTTCTCCAACAGGGTGAGCTATCGATATGCCAGAAGAAATACGGTAGCAATACGTCCCGATGAAAGAATTCTACACCCATTTTGCGCAGTCACACGTCCACTCAGTTGTATACGGTAATTGGACGAAGGACAAGAGTCAGACGCATGTGCAGCTCGTGTAGCTGAAGGATGTCGCTCCTCTTCCATAGAGACACATAGGTTGTGTACATAAAGACATGCACGTATGCTAATAGACGCACACGCGCTCAGATCTGTGCACCGATTGTGTATGTACAAACACACAAAACCAACACCACTTAAAAAAAAACACGTCCTCCAATTTTGTCTTTTATCCCACGTGCATTTGGGGTCTTCCCCGAATACACGCTGGCTTTTGCTGGGCATTTCTCCCAGCAGCGACCGTGTGCTTGCGGCTTCCTAGTCTGCCTCCCTCCCTCCCTCTCGTCTGTCTGTCTCCCTCTTCCTCTGCTGGCTCTGCTACTCCAGAGAAGGAAAGTATGCGAAACTGCAACTGAGTGGCGTTGTTGCGCCGGCAGTGGAGGCTTTCCTGTCCCTTTGCACACCAGTCAGAGCGCCGGAGCTGGGGAAGCAGCTGGAAAATGATCGCGAACACTTCCACGGCAGCCAAGCCTGAAGAACAGAGACTTCTGACTTCCCTGCTTATGGCTTGGCCTCGCGCTTAAAGCCAGTCCCACGGGCTCCCTCTCCGTGTGCCTAGTCACACCTGCCGGGCGATGCCAATGGCCGGGCTGCCCACCGGGGCCGCGCGCTTTCTCACTCAGCTGCGGCCGGCCACTCGTCGCCGGGCTTGGTATGTCTTCGGAGGCAGCGGAGCCTAGGCTCTCTCCGCTCCTCGGCTTATGGACGGCTGCGGTCAGAACAGCAGCAGCGGCGGCAGCAGCGCCTAGCTAAGCGAAGCAACCTGCGGCAGGACTGCTGCGCCGGGGAGCGGGAGCCCGCAATGCATTGGCCTCACTACTTTTCCTCCTCCTGCCTGTCTAAGCAGGGCCGCCGCCGCTAGACACAACACCACACAGCAACACAAGGAGGGGGAAAAGTAAGGGAGAGAGGAAAGGGGGAAAAAAAAAGCCCAGGAAGATGGCGCCCACCAAGCCAAGCTTTCAGCAGGATCCTTCGAGGCGAGAACGGTAACACTTTCTCTGTATTGAACCCGAGGCAGCGGTGCCTGTCTGGGTCTGGGACGCCGCCGCCACTACCGCCGCTCGCCACCTTGGGTCTGGTTTGCTTGGCTTCCATGCCCGGGAAAGGGATAAGCGGAGGGAGGGGTGGCCACGGACCCGCTCGTGCTGCTGGGTCTCGGGAGTTTCTCGTGGTGCATGCACGTTTCGCCGCGGCGGCTACTGCTGCTGCTGCTGCTTCTGCTGGATCCACAACACTTGCTAGGCTCGCCCCTTAGCAGCAGCAGCAGCAGCAGCACCAGGAGGGAGCCTGTACCTCCCCACATCGAAGTCGTCGGTGTCTGGTTGAGC
>QLTV01004083.1:875296-889226 GCA_003457575.1 Thermophis baileyi | reverse complement strand
GAGGCAACTTTTCGGCTGGATGGGTCTCGACAAATGTGGGAGGGAGGACCCACGGCAGGTTGGAACGGAGCAAAAGGGGGCGGGGGAGTGCGTGAGAGGAAAACAGCTTTTAACCAGGCCCGGCGTTGCTTAGTGGAGAGAGTGGCTGGGCTCGTGCAGCTAGGCCGAAAAGGGGGAGAAGAGCTTGCTGGGACTCCACTCAAACTGCTGGCGCAAGTTTAGTTCAAGCTCAACAACAACCCTCCCTCCCTTCCCCCCCCCTTTTGGAATCGCCCGGGTTTAACCCTGAACTTACTTATTGCCCGGGAGAAGCTTAGTCATAAGAAAGAGTTTGCTGTGAAAGGAAATAGGGCCGGTGGGCTCGTTTTAAGGTTTCTTGCTTTCGTCTTCTCCTCCCGCCATCCGATATACTTTTTATTGTTGTTCCCGTTCGGTTCTATAGTTGGTGAGATGCTTGCAGCTGTCGCGTCAGGCAAAATTTAAAGTGCATCTTTAGAGAAGGATCCCTTGAGGAAGAGACAAATGCTGGCCTGGCCCATTGAAAGTAACTGAAACCTCTGGAGGAGCCACTGGAAACAATGGAAGTGTGAAGGAATAGCAGTTTGAGCTGTAAAAAAGCTTTTAAAAAACGTGGGTTTCCTTACCAAGGCAGTTGAACTTTCTTGCAGTATAATGTCAAATAATTTGACTTAGGATTTGCCAGGGCTTAATACCTATGGTACCTGATCTAAGCATGTGCAAAGTACTGTATGGATAAGTATACTCAATCCTTCTAGAAGTGGAGTTAGGAATCAGGAAGACTTCTGCATTAGGGTCTTTGATCCAGATAGGATTGAATCTCCTCCTGAGGCCTCCCATCCCAAAGTAGATGGCTAATGAGAATGGGTTCAAAATTGTAGGACATAATAGGAAACAACAGGTGATGGCATATAGATTGCATGGAGATTAAGGAACATGATAGTTGGAGTGGAACATCATTGTAAAGAAGGCTAACAAGTTGCATACTTTAAAAAGTTCACCTGATGTTTACCAAATGAGGCTCAATTTCATATGAGGAAAGATCAGTATGCATACGGTATTTGTCATCCCTTGTGCTCACTTTTAGCATAGCTAATTCTGTTGAATAACTCAGAATTGATGCACATGCTAGTTAAGATATAAACTTCCTATTTTAAAATATATTTTTAAAAAACATATAACATGTCCACACATTACAAGCTGATAGATTATGAAAAGGTACTGTAGCTTTTAAATACTTAGCGCAACAACCAGCTTTTAGCAGCATCTCAAAGGAGGGAGTGAATTTAAATTTGCATGTGCCTGCCAGAGAATCCTTATCTGCATGTGTAATCTATAGCAACAGAGCTGGTATTTTGGATTTGAGGTGATTCAGTTTTCCTTAAGGTATCTCAATCCAAATACTTCTATTTCACTTTTATTCATCCTGTGCTTATTGCTTCATTGATGGTATAAACTGTTGCATTTCACAACTGCCAGTAACATTTGCATAGAGTCAGGTTGGAAATATTGGCAATATTTATAGAGTTTAGGAATTAGGTTTGAAGTCACTTTATTACTCCTTTCCTTTGCACTTTGAGTGTCTTCCAGTGACTGAAAAGCATATGTACATTACCATTCATTATAGAGGAGTGCTGTTATCCTGTATGTAAAGCTATACATCTCAAAGGGAAAGAAAGCTAATACTGTACATAACTGCTGGTATACAGTGTCTGTCTTTACCTTACCACGACTCCAAACCAGAGAGTTGTATATTCTTTATGAGCCTAGTACTATATTAGTAATAAGTATGTTTGCTGGGACAGCTTCAGTAATCTCTGCAGCAGAGGCATATTTGTGTGCCATTTTGGGAATTTTTCTGAGATAGGAATCTTGAAGATAGAATTAATTTCTAGGGGAAACTTCATAGCCTGTGCATGAGTGCTTTCTTTATCACCTGTCTCCATTTGGCATTCGAAGAAGGTAAATCAAAGTGTGCAATTTGTTATTCTGCTTCACTTGAGAGCTGTACTAAATAACACTTGGTCTGAAATTCTGATTGAAGTTGTAGGAGGATATACTGTATTTAATTTAATGCCCTTTAATAACATATTCTTGTTCAGCTCTGATGCTGTCATCTTAAAGGTTGGATCAGAGTAGTTTTATCCTGTGTAGGGAGTGGAATGAGTAATAATTTCAACGGGTGGTGGTGGGGGTAACTTTAATTCATGAAAGACCAATAACCCAAAGCTTGCCCTGGGGTCCAGATTGTTTTATGCCCCGAGGCCTAAGTTATTGTCACTGCTTATTGTGCTCCAACTAGTTTATGATGAAATTATACATGAATTATTTCAGGGGCTTGAATAAGACATGGCATGTCAAACTGTTGCTGCTTCACAGTGCTTTGAAGAATAGAATTATATTTCAATAGATTAAATGCTCAATGTTTTCTTAATATACACTTTATATTTTAGTATTAATTAAAACTACTCTCTTGGCTTGTTTTTTTAATAATCTGCAAATTGTAATAGGGATTAAGGCAACAATTTTGTGCACGCTTTTTGAATTGAAATGACAGATTTATATGTGAGCAAACGTATGAATGTGATGCACATCTTATTGAAATAAATTATATTATTCAGATCGTAAAACTAGCATGTAGTGCTTGCTTAAAAGACAGTAAGGCAGATTTTTAGTATGATTTAGTTGTTATACATTAATAGTATAATGGTTGAATAGTCAAATATATTAAACTTTTATAAATACTAATAGACTGTAGTTGGTAAGGTAGTCTTTAAAACTTTGATGTTTAGTAGCTGTAGTTAATATTCAAACTTTATTATTTTTGGGGAGGGGAAAAAACAAGATTTGAATTTAATGTATTTTTCATGTTAAAATACATTGTGTTAACAAACAGTTTTGAATGTTATGCAGTTTTCTGGTTACATTGAGTTTTCTGGAACTCAATCTTATACACAATCACCTGGAAGTAATCACCATTGAATTCAGTGGGGCTCATTTTCAGTAGATATGCATAGGAATGTGCTTTAAATAGACACAAATGTAATGCATAAGATATGTCTGTAGTGATTTGTAAAGCCTATTGCTGTGCTTCTGTTGTAAAGTAAGTGGAACAAAGCTCTGTTCATTTTTTGGTATTTCTTTCTACAGTATATGCTTAAACACAGCAATGATAAATGATGATATGCATTGTCTAACACTTGCTTTTATATAAATAGCTCCAGAAGATTGCTTAAATGATAATCGAAAATATGAAATAGGGTGGCCTTCATATCACAAGGCCAAGGGTCTACAAATGGAAAAACTGAAATAATGAAATATTTCCAAGGCAACAGACTGTCAACAAGAACAGTAATGCATGGGCATATCATAGAGGTACCAGAGAGGATATTACATCTTATAGCTGTGGAGCTAGGAGTTATAATGACCTTTATTAAACAGAGCCTCCCCATTACCACAATATTTCTGATTCCTGATTTATGGATTAGTAGTTGCAGTAATATTAATAGCTTGAAATATTATCCCTCCGTATTTGATTTGTTGTATTGTAGGCTAATGAAATATCTTGTTTGATGTTCATATCAGAGTATTAAGTATTTTTCAACAAGTAATGAACTAAATATGTTTTAATGTTTTGTTCTGTAGTTTTCAGCCACATGCATGTTTTGCTTAATATATATCTTGTAACCAGCATCTCACCTGTTGTGAGTACAATACTGCAAATAACACATTAGATACAACACTTAAGCTGTTGCATTGCATCCTGTATGAAATAATGAACAAGTCAATATATTTTGGACTTTCCTATGAGAGTGTTATCACAGTACTTCTGTTGCACTTAATGCTTTACTTCATTAAGCTATATAATTAAATATACTTAAATGCTGTTATTGTGATGCTGGTTTGTTATTTTCATATTTGAGTACAATATATTATCAATATCTTGCTAAAAGTGCAGAGTATTGATATTATGAATAATATTTTAAATTAGTGGCTTTAAATAGGAAAGGCATTTTTGAAATATTTGAAATTTTCACAAATTTCATAAAGACACTTGGCAATTTTGGTAAGACCCAGTATTTGTTTAAATGCTTTGGTTGAATATTTTATAAGAGATCCTATGAAGTGTTTGAACAAGCTCAGTCTTAAAATATAAGCTTTCTTTTTATAAATCATTCTTTAACATTTTTACTTGTAGATAGTCTTCAGCAAATTAATTGGGGTATATCAGTCACTAGAACTTTATGTTTTAGGTTTGTCTGGAAAAATCTCAGTTTGAGGGGGGGGTAGGATTTTTTTTAAAAAAATATTTTACATTAACTTTTTCTGTGATTGCCTTCCAACTTCGTGTAAAATAATTTGTAGCTATTTTGCTTTGTTATAAATTCCTCTTAGAGTGAGGCACCTTAAGATACTGAGTGTCTGTAAATTGTGATACAGTAGTCATAATGTATTATGATGCCATATTTGCAGGAGTAAGGATTAATAAGGAATATATATGAAAACTCTTGCCGATTACTAAAATTGCTTTTTCTATATAAAAACCACATGCCACCTTTTTGTTTTTGGTAGTTCTTGCCATCTATCAACTACCTATAGAACAAACTATTTCCTGTGTCCTTTATTTTAACATGGCTTAGAACTGAGGTATTCATTAATAATTTAAGGTATGCCTGTGTATTATGCTGAAGGATATGCCAGCAGTAGTGTTATCTTTACAATTGATACACATTTCCTGGGAAAATAAATAGGAATCTTATTGTTGTTATTTAGTAAAAACAGAATTAGTTAATTATGCACATTAAATAGGATCAAGCTAACATATGCTATATTTTTCAAAAGGTTGATTTTAAAATTCTTATTTATTGACCCAATTGAGTATATATTTAATTGCTTTAATTTGGATGTTAGAAAAATATAAAATATTCCCCTAATTTAAAGGGTTTTTGAGCATCTTAATTATGTTATGTAACAAAGGTCACACTGATCTCATTTTTATATAGAATCTCATTTATATGATACTGAATCAGTTATTTTTCTTAACGCAACTAATGATTAGCAATGCCCTGAGGTCTTTCAGAACTAATTCAGAATACTTCTGATTTCTTCCCCTTCAAACATGGTGTTGCATAATCAGAATTAAGTATATTGACCTTCCTCAAATCATTAAATGTTTGCAGTGTATCCCAGATTAACTGAACTCTGTAGTGAAAAAAAGGCTCTCATACTATACTGTTCTGTCATAGGTTCTGACATGAAAGAGTGGTTGGGTGAGGATTGATAATTGTCTGTGGATTCTTTTCATCTTTCTCTTATCAGTTAAGTCTCATGGTCTGTTTTCATCAAATAGACAGTTTGGCATCAATTTGTGCCTTACTGGATGAATTTGGCTTTAACAACAAGACATAGTTTAATGTTATAGGAATAAGTATGGTTGAGCCTTAGAGTTGCATGTATTCCTTCTCTCTTTTCCAAAGTGTCTATGACAGTGATGGCTAACCTTTTCCGGACCGAGTGACCAAGCGCGTGTGCACGTGCGTGAATGCACGCGCGCGTGCCTGAACCCCCAAAATGCAATGCGTGTGCGGCCCCTGCGCATGTGCCCTGCCCCCGTGCATGCATGTGCAGCCCCCGCACATGCATCCCACCCCCTGCATGCGTCCCACCCCACGCATGTGTGTGTGGCCCCCCTCACGCGCCCCACCCCTGTGCATGCCTGGCCCCCCACGCATGTGCGGCAGAAACCCAAAGACCAGCTGACTGGTGGGAGGCACGTGCGCATATGCGGCGGACCTGAACTGGGGCGATGGCTCGGGTGCCCACAGAGGGCACTGCGTGCCACCTCTGGCACGTGTGCCAGAGGTTCACCATCACGGGTCTACGACAAGACTTCTCTTATCCCATTGCAATCTTCATATCTGAATCTCACTCAGTTTTGATTAGTATTAACTATATTTCAGAGAAAACATCACTTCTGATTATGGTTTGATTTGGTTTCTTAATATTAGCTGTAGGCTATTCAGGTTCAGATGCAGTATGTCATTGTAACTTGCTTGAAGCAGAAGCAAATTCTGCTCTTAATGGCATGGTAGATGAGAGACAAGAAACACTTGAGCTCTGAATGTGTACATAGCATGTTAAAACTGAAGTTTGGGCTCATGTGAACAGCTATCTTCTTAGTCAAGAAGTAATCTTTGAGTATGACCCATCTAAGCTTTGTAAATTCATTTGTTTTTTTAAAAAATAATCTATGTAATCATCTAATTATCTGAATTGCACACAAAATGATTTTGTTATAGTAATTTGACAAATAAGATAATGTTGTATAGTAATATCTATACCTGAGCAGTTTTGGTTGTCCTTTTGCTGGGAGTGGGGAGCATTAGTTATTTACCGGTAGTAAAACAAAAGGGGATCTAATTTTATGCCTCAGACCATAAATAGTTAATATTTCTTGATAAATACTAATTTTCATATGAAGAAGCAGGGAATAGGATTATTTGGGGGGAGCAATCATCAAAGCTATTTTTTTCATTTATTGGTATATTCTCTTAACACAACTTTTAACTTGGGCATTTCCAATGTTAAGGAGATTGATGAAAGGTAATACAGATGGGAAAATTATGGTAATTCAAACCATTGGGAGATATTTCAGCCTCCTGGTTCTATTGCTGTCCTATAAATGGACATGCTTGAACAAAGGAATGGCTAATTCCAGATGGTCTGAGTGTTTTGATTTTTTTTCTCTGTATCCAAGTATATAATTGCTGGATGAGGATAACACTTTATCCACAGAAGCTTGTGCTACTTCCTTGTTTGGGCTGAATTCTGGATGCTGAGTGTATATTTGTGTGGATTCCAAAACATGAAATGATTCCAAATTCTTGGCATATATAATTTGGAGAATTTAACATTAATTTAATTGACGAGAGAGAGAGACAGAGAGAGAGAGACAGACAGAGAGAGAGAGAGAGAGAGCGAGAGAGAGAGAGAGAGAGAGAGAGAGAGAGAGAGAGAGAGAGAGAGAGAGAGAGAGGGGAGGGGAGGGGAGAGAGAAAACCACAAAAAACACTGCCACTAAAAAGGAGATCCCTCTCCCCACACAATCAACTTAGCCTCAAGCCCAGGAGCAGGGAGGGGAAAACAGGTTCCTAAAGATTGCCGCAGGGATAGCAACCCGAGGGTCCTGCAGATCTCGGTGGGAAAGCTGTTTCACAGAGCAGTTGCAATGGAAGGCTTACTCCAGGATAAATTACGGGGTAATCCTCAATTTACAACCACAATTGAGCCCAACATTTTTGTTGCTAAGCGAGACATTTGTTAAGTGAAATTTGCTCCATTTTACAACCTTTCTTGCCACTGTTGTTAAGTGAATCACTGCAGTTGTTAAGTGAATCTGGCTTTCCCACTGACTTTGCTTATCCGAAGGTCACAAAAGTTGGTCACATGACCTTGGGATACTGCAGCCATCATAAATATGAGTCAGTTACCAAGCGTCTGAATTTTGATCACGTGACCATGGGAGGCTGCAATGATCAGAAGTGTGAAAAACGTACGTCATAAGTCACTTTTTTCAGTGCCATTGTAACTTTGAACAGTCGCTAATGAACTGTTGTAAGTCAAGGATTACCTTTTTATAAATTAATAATTTACATCTTATGGAAGTAGATTAAAAGGTTTGTGAAAAATTACAATACCGGTAACAGTTTTACTGGTGGTATGCCGCACAAAATCAAGATTTTGATTTTTACTAAAAAAAATTAACGAGTTAAACTAGACTTCTGTTAAGTATCTAAAACAGTGGTTCTCAACCTTTCTAATGCCGTGACCCCCCCCGCCGCCGTGACCCCCTGCCGCCGCGACCCCGCCCTGCCTCCTCGGGATGAGGTGACAAAGGGGTGCCGGGGTGAAATGCTCTCGGTTCGGCCGTGCCTGCGGGTCGCTGGACAGCCGGTAGCGACAGAAGCGGGAGACTTCGCCCACCTGCCCGGACGCCGCCGTTTGGGTTCTTTTACCCCCTGCGCATGCGCAAAGCGTGCTGTGCATGCGCAGAGGGTAAAAGAACCCAAATGCCGCCGTCCGGGCAGGTGGGCGAAGTCTCCCGCTTCTGTCGCTACCGGCTGTCTGGTGACCTGCAGGCACGGCCGAACCGGGAGCATTTCATCCTTGCAGTGAATGTGGCACCAAGATGGCAGGCTAACACGCGCGGCGATCCCTGTGAAATGGTCGTTCGACCCCCAAAGGGGTCGCGACCCACAGGTTGAGAACCGCTGATCTAAAAGCAACCAGTAGTTTTTGTGGAAATAATATGATAGTGAGTTGCCATTGGCTTCTTCCTTTTATATTATTTCATATGTCATATTTCCTTGTTGAAATTTATTATTCTATTAAATATCTATTCTATTAAATATCTAAGCACTAATTCACTCAAATTGTAATTAGTTCTTGCATCCAGGTTTGACCAGATGTGGTA
Organism: Thermophis baileyi; assembly: GCA_003457575.1. Classification (NCBI taxonomy): domain Eukaryota; kingdom Metazoa; phylum Chordata; class Lepidosauria; order Squamata; family Dipsadidae; genus Thermophis; species Thermophis baileyi. Next base: position 880,735 of record QLTV01004083.1, on the reverse strand, counting down.
TTGCAGCTCATAGATTCTCTGAAATGCAGGTTGAGAAGCACTGATATGGATCAATGTGGAAGAAAATATCAGTGATTTCAGGAAAGTGCCATGAGACTTTGGGGTTTACCAGATTTGACCTACAGTTGAAACAAAACCTCCCTACTTTTTAACATAGTAAAGGAAAGCAGTTTGTGTTTCAGGCAGTATTTTATTACAACATCTTAGTTAAACAAGGTAACGTTTTTTTACCCCCCTTCCCTCCCATCGTACTGACAAGTGGCAAAGAAGCAGAAGTGAATTCATACAGGTAATCCTTGACTAATAACTGTAATTGAGCCTGGAATTGTGATTGTAAGTTGCATCATGGCACCGGATTTGAAGTTACTACTGTTTTTTAGGACAGCTAAGTTTAGGACAGTTAATACAGCAGTTGTTAAGTGAAATTATTTTCCCTATTGTGTGTTTTTTTTTGCCAGAAACTGGAAGTAAATACTAGAAACCAGCAAAGAATATAGCAAATCATGGTCACAGGAGTGCAGGACACTGCAAATAGATGTAAAGATGGGCCAGTTGCCAAGTGCTGAAAATGTGATCACATGACTGAGGTGTGTGTGTGTGTGTGTGCGCGCGCATGTGCAATTGTTATAACTCCCAAAATGGATCCTAAGCAGCTCTGGGGAGGTCTGTCATAACTTTGAATGGTTGTTAAGCAACTGGTTATAAGACAAGGACTACATGTACAGATAGTTCTTAAGATATGACCCTAATGGAGCCTGCTCATTTTAGGGTCGCATGTCACAATATCTGTTAGATGAGATTCTCAAAGAAGGGTATGAATTTTAAAGGAAGAAAGGCAAACCATGAAGCCCCTCCTTCCCCCCCTCTCTCTCCCCCCCTCTTTCCTCTCTCTCTCTCCTCTCTCTCTCTCTTCCCTCCTCTCTCTCCTCTCTCTCCTCTCTCTCCACCCCTCTCTCTTCTGTATCTTCTCTCTCTCTCTCCCCTCTCTCTCTTCTGTCTCTTCTTTCTCTCTCCTCCCCCCCCCTCTCTTTTTAAAGTCATGTATATAGGGGTCCGACTGTTGCACTTGAAATTATTTTTACATTTCCTTCTGTACAACCTTGCCAGGTGCCTTTATAAAATCTGTAGTACAGCTATTCAGCCTTCTGGAACACAACAAGAGGTATATGAGAGGGGGATACAGGACAAAGAACCCAATCCAACAGGAATGTACTGTATGTCCTCTTCTTTGATGGTCACAATTGATTGCAGTTCTGTGTTTATAAAGAGGCAGGTTTCACTGCTGAAATCAAAACATTAAAACATTGCTGGCCTTTGGCCATAATAAAGAATTCATTCAGTCATTCGATATATTAGCTAGAGCTGAAAATACATAGTTGGAAAAGTTGATACAAAAGTAAATTGTGTTTCTGCATTGTATTATTTTCTTTTCCAAAATGAAAAAAAAGAATTGTAATATCAAGATATCCATTTTTCAACAAACAGAATTTCCCTACTGTTACCTGGATAATGTCCATTTCTTTAGGAAATGATAGTATTCCATTATGTTGCTTTGGTGCCTGTGGCGACTAGAATAGTCTCTTATTAATCAAATGACAATAGTCTCTGGTTTAGAATCATAGAATCATATGGCTGGAAGGGATCTTGTAGGTCTTCTAGTCCAAAATAGGAGTCCTTATACCATCCTAGACGAATGGTTGTCCAGTCTTTTCTTCAAAATCTCTAGCAGTGGAGCACCCACAATTCTGGGAGGCAAAACAACACCCTCTTCCCTGTGATAGGCCTTGCAAGTACAGGTAGTCCTTGACTTACAACAGTTTGTTTAGGGACCATTTGACGTTACAACGGCATTGAAAAAAGTGACATGTGTTGTGGCTTGCCCAAGTCCCGCGCAGCTGCTCATGGATCCGGAAGACCAAGAACCGACCATCGGGTGGCAAGAGCAGTCTGTATCTCCGGCACCTGAGTCCGAGACCGAGGAGGACGCAGGGCCAGAGGACGATACTCAATCAGGGCCTTCTGCACCTCCCCAGCAGGAGTTAAGTGACTCCAGTGAAGAGGAGGAGCCTCTGATTGATGCTAGGGCACGCAGGGCAGCTAGCCGGCAAGAGTGAGGAGCCTCTGATTGATGCTAGGGCACGCAGGGCAGCTAGCCAGCAAGAGTGGCTTTGTAGAAGGAGGTCTCCTCACCGGTAAACCTGCAGGCAGAGGGGCCACGCCCTAAGACTATATATGGTTGAATCACAATGGAAACTGTTGCTGGAAACAACGCACGTATTTTACCTGGCTACTGTTTACACTTTTGGTGATATCAGTTGGACTAACTCCAGTCCGGGCTCTCGGCCAATTCCAGCAAGTGAGGAATTTAAGGACTTAATGATCTGTTTGTGTTTTTTTGTATTTGAAATCCCGGCCAAAGTGTTCTGTGAATTGCAACAGGCACTTTGGGAGAAACCCTGAAATTAACTTATTACTAAGCATTTATTAGTGATAAAGCCGCCTTTATTTTGGACAACAGTGTGTGTGTCGTTTCCTGGGGGCTTGCCGCGCTGGGTCACAACAACATGACCATTTTTCACACTTATGATGTTGCAGCATTCCCATGGTCACATGATTTACATTTGGATGCTGGACAACTGGTTCATGTTTATGACGGTTCCCGGGGTAATGTGATTACCTTTTGCAACATTCTGACAAGCAAAGACAATGGGGAAACCATCTTCACTTAACTGTGTTACTAATTTGACAACCTCAATGATTCACTTAACAAATGTGGCAAGAAAAGTTTTAAAATGGGTTAAAACTCACTTAACAAAATTATCACTTAACAACATAAATTTTGGGCTCAATTGTGGTCGTAGGTTGAGGACTACCTGTATTGGAAAACTGCTGTTATGTCTCCCCTGAGCCTTCTCTTGATTAGGCTAAACCTACCTAGTCCCCTTTGTCACTACGTTCATATTTACTTGTCAGCTGGACTCTTATTCTGAAACGACACTGTACACTGATATGCAGTTCTCATGTGATACCTGTACTGCGCATGTGTTTATCTTTTTTTGTGTTCTCTTTGTCCTTCACCATGTAGACACAGACTTAGATGTTCTTATTTTTGTTTTGCAAATACATTACTTTTATTCTTTCCTGGCCTCCGGTCTTATTCTTGAGGATTGAGAGCATGGAAACAAGATTCATTTCGCCTCTAATTATTTTTCTCCGCAACACCCTTAGCCATTTGCCATATGATTTAAAGTACACTTCTTAGCAAAAATAGGCCTCTTAATAAGTATAGAGCAGAGGTCCTCAAACTTGGCAACTTTAAGACTTGTGGACTTCAACTCCCAGAATTCTCCAGCCAGCATAACTGGAGTTGCCAAGTTTGGGGACTCCTGCTATAGAGTCTTAATTTCAGTGATGAGAAGAGTCTCACTTCCTACCAAGATCTACAGAAGATTTATTCTAGAGATTCTTCTGTTTGAAAAGATTTGCTGATTTTATATTTGTGCCTATTTTATATAAGTTGTTTATTTTTCTCTGATCTTAGTTTTAATACATTTGTAATTTGTTTTGGCCTTACACAGAGACTTGGGAAATGTATGAAATGAAATATAACTTCCCAGTAATACAGTACAGTACAGTAATTTGCAGTTGACTTATGGGTAAACCGCTTTTATATAACTTAGAGGACTCCACTCTCTCTTTATTTAGTGACCGTGCTCTGTTATAACAACTTGGTCGTTAAGCGACATAGTCGTTAAGTGAATACATGACAGAAAAACACTGCAAAGATCACTGGTTGCTGCCATCTCATTCAGATAAAGTCCTCTTGTATAGTGTCTTGTGCCTGACAGTTATTTTTCTTTTATTTTGCCCCTTCACAGTTTGGAAAAATTGCTTAAACTATTGCTTTCTGAGCTGCTTTTCTCCTCAGTGCAGGACTTCCCTAAAAAGTGCTAACCAGTAGTTAAGAAGCTCAGCTCTGAGCTAATTAGTTGATTAGAACTTTCAGCCAGCTGCTGCCTGAAACTGACCAGGCCTTAATCAGTTTCACACTGAAGATTTTTGTTGTCAGATGCATGAAATTTGGTTGTAAATTTTGTTGTCAGATGTATGAAATTTGGTTGTACATTATTGGAAAATTACATTTTTATTACTGTTTATTACTGTTGTATTTGTGAATGATCGCTAACCAAAGTAGTTACTAAACAAGAAGTGGTTAAGTGAGTTTTGCCCCATTTTACAACCTTTCTTGCCACAGTTAAGTGAATCACTGCAGTTGTTAAGTTAGTAACATGATTGTTAAATGAATCTAGCTTCCCCATTGACTTTGCTTCTCAGAAGGTCGCAAATGTTGATCACATGACCCTTGGACACTGCAAATTGTCAAAAATATGAAGCGTTCGAATTTTGGTCATGTGACTGGGGATGCTGCAAATGTCGTAATGACTCGTAAGTCTGAAAAACAGTCATAAGTCACTTTTTTTAGTGCCATTGTAACTTCGAACAGTCACTAAAAAATGGTTGTAAATCAAAGTATTGATAGATTTTTATAAAATTGAATTCTTTAAAAATCTCCATTCAGGTTTGAAAGATGGTATTCACACAAACTGCATACCATGAAAAGATGCAGTGAAATAAAGGTTTAGCAGAGAAGCCATGTAACCAGACATTTATCAATTAGCTAGATGATATAGCATTGTAAATTTTCCAAGCCAATGCATACATCCTGCAATATTGTATTCGAAAATGTAGGAAACTGCCTTTTTTCAGAGGGGCTCTAGATTATGATAATGGTGATTACAAGCTAGAAATTAATATGATAATCTTTTCCCTGGCAAGTCCAGTCCCAGGTCAGAGCTTTTCTATAACAGTGGCTGAGGAGCAATAATAAGGGTGTATACAGGGTACATTAGCTCTGCAATTGAGAACTGGAAGTAATGATATCAGATGCATTGGCTGTGGAAAAAAATACCTTGTGCGAGGTTATCCAATGGAATAAGACAGATTTTTCTTTCCAAGTGGTTTTGAAATTTTGCCAACCAATTGTGATTTGCAGAGCTGTACCTTTGTTCACCTTTAGCCAGGTAACATCTAATATGTTTTAAAGAAGTAAAACAACACTGATTCTGCACTTTATTCAAATTAGTAATTTTTGTGACCTCATTTTCCACTTTTGATGATTTTGATAAACTTCATTATGGATTAATGCTCATTTCATTTCAAATAACTTAGTTCATTGTAAAATTACCCATTTATTTATTTATTTATTTATTTATTTTATTTTTCAAAATTTGTATGCCGCCCAACTCCCAAAGGACTCTGGGCGGCTCACAGTATATATATATAAAAAAGACAACAATAAAAAAATATATAAAAAAAAAACAATTTAAAAATACATCAACATAAAACATTCACACAAACAAACATTGGCCAATCAGTCAA
>QLTV01004083.1:847544-867373 GCA_003457575.1 Thermophis baileyi | reverse complement strand
TCAATTACAAACGACAGTCCGTTTCTATATGTTATATTTTTTTTCATTAATAAAGGGAGACTAGTATAGATCTATTTTAAGCTATTTAGCTCTCATCAGCTAGCCACACCCTTATGGGATTAGAACCTGGGCCACTTGCCTTGTTAGGCAAATGCTTTAGCCTCTGAGCCACAGGATCTTTCTCTGTATCAGTTTGTTCCAGGGAAGAGGATATATCTATGTTTTTGTTTTTTGTTTTCTTCCTGTTAAATCACCTGGTATACCCAAATATGGGAGGGAGCATACTGCTTCCTTTTGCCTTTCGGCCCCTCCGAACATATATATATGTTTTTTCTCAAGATCACCTGGTATACCCAAATATGGGAGGGAGCATACTGCTTCCTTTTATATATAAAATCTCGTAGCAATTTGTCAATAAGGTAGGCAATAAGATACAGGTCAATAAGGATGATCGCATTCAGAATTTCATGATCTGTGTAGTGGAACAAATTGAAAGCAAAGCCTGTATCAATCACTGTGAAGGGAGGGTTAATTGTTACTGCTTCTCAAGCCTCTGGACAGATAAACTAGTAATGAAATACTTATTGCTCTGATACGAGAACACTAAAGGAATGAAACAATTGGGAAACAAATAGTCTTTGAAGATAACAAAAGGAATGACACTTTAAAGTGGAACTCGAATGGGATGGTGCATATAATCTTCATTAACTCTTCTGAAAATAATTCTATTTTATTAAACTATTTTTCCTAATACCGTAATAATAATAGCTATATTTACTAAATACAGATTTTGTTGTTATTTTGTCTATAGTTAATGAGAATAGTAAAGTTAGGTTTCACGGCTAAAAAAGTGAGATGAAGATGAACATTGTAAAATAAATTAGGGCATCATAGTAAATATTTAACCATTACTGAAATTCAAACTTAAGATGTAAACATCTGTTACTTAAATGTTGAAATATATGCAAAAATATTTAGCCAAATTGAAGTCTTAGGCCCATGACGATCATCTCAACACAGTGGGTAGTTTTGAAAATTAATGAGAATGATAATACTGTAAAGACTGTTCCAGAGTTTGCCCAAATTCATTATCTAAGACTCTTATTAAGAACATCTCAGAGAATTTTAACCAGGAAAATATATTAATGGTTCAAAATCATTTATCCAAATGCTGATTTATAAAAGTATAATAGAATTATATATGCAAAAGCCATCGTTAGCAACACAAATGACATAAGACATGGCCATTATATGAAGGCATATCATCCCAATGTATTGCAGAACATTTGGCTTTGATTTTCAGCTTTATTGTAATCTACTATTGGTTTGTATTGAAAAAGAACATGGTAGCAAGATTACATATATTTTTTAAATATCACCTGATTGGAAAAAAAAGTTGACTTTGTTTACTAGTATTTTACTAGTACTAGTAAAATGTTTACAACTGATTCTTTAAAAAAATAAAACAAAACATCTGGAAACCTTCCAACTATTTCATATTTCACAATTGTCTTTAGCCAAAGTAGCGGGTAGCAAAACGTTGTTGGAGTTATGGTCTAAAACCTTTAAAAGACCAGACTGTCTACCTCCTACTCTTGGGTTGTATTTTGTTTTAACTTTCAGTACATTAGTTTAGAACAATCACTTGTACAACATTTTCCTTGTCAAAATTAACTGAAAACTTGGATTTTAAATACCAGTTTATATCTTATGCTTGTTCCTTAATGTTTGAGTAATTGTATCATGGCAATTAAAACTATGAAAGCAGATTGTGAAGAAAAAATAAGGAAACATTTATGAGGTAAAAGATTAAAAATACAATTTAAATAAGAGTAAATTTGGTCCTTTTAAACTGTGTTCATCTCATAATGCAAATCCCAGTCATATGCAGAGAAGGTAAAAATCCCATTAAGTACACTGGGACTACTTATGATATTATCCCAATGAAAATAACATTTAAAAAAATAAATTTATCTTGCTTTTTCTTGTCATTATATTAGCTTGTATTATACAAACTAATACAAATGCATATAACGGCATTAAAGGATTAACACAACCACAAAATTAATAAGCAGAGGAATAAAAAAGGGTGAAGTAAAGGGGGAAAAGAACTGAAAATTGTGTTATAAACAGAATGACTCCAAATACTTTGCCCATATTGGCAAAAAGAATCAGAACACAAAATACAAGCTTGGAGGACACGACCTTGTAGACGACCCTCATTCTGTCAAGGATCTTGGAGTACTCATATCTAATGATCTAAGGGCCAAAGCCCACTGTAACAACATTGCCAAAAAGGCACTAAGAGTAGTCAACTTAATCCTGCGTAGCTTCTTCTCTGGCAACATTACACTGCTAACTAGAGCATACAAAACGTTCGCTAGACCAATTCTTGAATACAGCTCACCTGTCTTGAACCCGCACTGCATATCGGATAGTAATACAATTGAGAGAGTCCAAAAATATTCCACTAGAAGAGTCCTCCACTCCTCCACTCGCAACAGAATCTACTTCAGCTGCAACCCCAACAATACACGAGCACACACTAGATACAAACTTAATGTAAAGCGCTCCAAACTCGACTGCAGAAAATATGACTTCAGCAACAGAGTGATCAATGCCTGGAATTCACTACCTGACTCTGTGGTTTCTTCCCCAAACCCAAAAAACTTTAACCTTAGACTGTCTACTGTCGACCTCACCCCATTCCTAAGAGGTCTGTAAGGGGCGTGCATAAGCGCACCAGCGTGCCTACCGTCCCTGTCCTACTGTCCTATTGTCCTCATCTATCTGTATTCACTTTGATTATGTTTATGTTTATACCTATACCTGCTATCTTGTACATGTTTGACAAATAAATAAAATAAATAAATATTGCTCAAAAATTATCTTCTCCTTTTCTTGACAACACATATCAACGGTCCATTGCTGCAAATAGATGTAGGTTTCGCCTTCAAGATATATACAATAACACTACTTTCAGACAGCCTATGGAAAATCCACAATTCTTGAAATAATAATACTATGCGCTCTCTCTCTCTCTCTCCCCCCCCCTCTCTCTCCCTTCTCTTTCACACACACACACACACACACACACACACACAACTTTGGTGGAGTGCAAATACCAGGAATACTCCCAAGAACATTAAAGGTTAATATATAGTGATTGATCCAGGGACACATTAGCATTCCTGTGGATTTTAGTCTCAAATGCAACAATAACAGAATAAACTTAAGCCCATGAGTTCAAGTTCTCATCCCTGAAGTACATCATTATCTTACATTACACTTTTTAATATTTATATTTATTTTTGTTGTTTTGCACTTGGTTTTATACTTATGTTACTATCCTGAGTTTCAATTTGTGAGTTGCAATATTTATATCAAAGGTTTATTCCTTTAGGAAAGATTACCAGATTGCCAAATTTGGTTTAGCAATATACTATGAATCTGAGAGCATAATTTGGCTGTTTATGAGACAATGTTACAGTCTAAAACAAGATCCAAAGTTGATTCAAATAGCTTGCAACAATACTGAAGTCCACAGATTTTGTATACAAATGTTGAAACAATTATGTATTTTGGGGGGAAATATATGGTTGGACTAAATAAGTTTAGGAGTGCTAAAGGTCACCCTGACAAAATAAAAAGCCAGAGATTGATTGCCAGTTGCCATCTGATTGCAATGCCCACTTTGTCTAGAAGTCTTAGCAGTATCTATATCAATCATTTACATACAGCTAGTCTACATTTTAATGGGCTATCAAGATTTCTGAATTCATCTTATTGACTTAAAAAGTAAAATACATTTATAACATCAGTTTTCATAAATTGTAATTATATGAACATTTGGTTTAGTGTTAGTATACAAACATCTTTGAAGAATGTGTAGGTTTTTTGGAAAATTCTGTGCTTTTGGTTGCCAAAAAAAATTCCAGAAGAGAGGGGCATAAAATGTAATAGAAAAGTGCTTCAGGCATTATTACTGTCAGGGTTCCAAGTAACATCCCCAACCAAGTAAGACTCAGAGGCAGGCATTTCCTCAAAGTTCCATTTTATTAGAGATGTCCCCACACGAAGGAAAGTCAAAGCCCCTTCCCCTGCACCCACATGTCCATCACATGGTCCAATCAGGTCACCATCCTAGTTTCCCAGTCACACCTCTTCAGGTGCAGGCTAAACGTCCTTGACTCCCAGTGAAAGAATGTTGTTATGGCTATACATCTCACCCCATCGCCATCCAACCCCCCCTCCCAGTTCCCACAGCATGCCCATCCTCCAAGTGTGGCAGCCCTGAAGACCCAAATAAAAAAATGGCCTCTAGGGCTGACAATTACTTTAATAAGTGGGTCTATTTTCCAGGATGAAAAGATCTGTAAACTAGGACAAAGGCTTGGGAACAGAATAGTTCAAAATCAGTAAATGTCCATTTTCTGGCCTTTTTAAAATAAAAAAATAAAAAATCTTGAGACTGAACTTGAGAACTTCTGCATTTAAAATTCCATGTATTTTTCATCTTTCAGTTTATATTTTCGGAAATACAGTTGCTTTGTAATGTGCTGAAAACATTGTTTTGAGGAACTCTAATCATGACACTGTCTTATCATATATTTCAAATTCATTTAAAGATATCGTCCCATTGCAGTCCTTCAGCTGCTTTAAAAAATGTGTCTTTAAAGTTCAGTGTATTGAATTCTGTGTTTTCTTTTTTCTTTTTTCAGTTGCTGCATGCATCCCCTGAGTCTTACTCAGCTCAAAATGTTATTCATAGAAAATGAGAAGTGTTCTTCACTGATTTTGTGTAGTTCTTCTGCCACTGGTCCACAATCTCTGGAGCAAATTTTAGGATATATAGATTTCATGATAGAAGAAATCAGTGAAAATTGCCTCCAATCTGTTCCATTCTGCTATGGTGAAGGAAATATATTTCATCCATGTACATGCTGTAGCCAGCAAAATTTCTCCAAAGTGTTGGATTTAGCCTGCATTTGCAATATCTTGATAATATTTCCTCCTGATCAGAAACCTTTCAATTCAGGATTTTATGTCCCAATTCTTGTTTTTTTTCCCCCAGGGAAAAAAATTAAACTGAAAAATGGGCTTACTGGACATAATCTCATCTTTCATTATGAGGCTGTTGCAAAAAAAACCCTAAAATGTCATGAATTGATATTGTTTAAAAGGGAAGATCTTTTCAATGGTCTATGAATCTTATTTTCTGTAGAGAATAGGCTACAAACCTTTATGTAAGAGCTTATGTATAAGTTATCAATGAAAAACATTAGCTTTTCTGGGAGGTTAACAACTTGATTGTAAAAATCGCAATGGTCATTCTAATTTCCTTATAGGAAATAATAGTATTATAATACTTTGTGTTTTAATAATTATAATACTTCGTGTTCAGTCACTTGGAAACTGGGAATGTGAACCTAAATCCACTGTGCAGCTAATTAAAGCAGCTGCATCATTTTACAGGATTGTGCAACTGTTTTTGGGAGGTCTCTGTTGTACTGTGTACCTCAAAGCACATGCTTTAATGTGCATAAATAAATGCTGCACTTGTGCTCTCAGGATTGCAAAGCAGCCCTTCTATACTGAACCCAAAGTACATCACAGTCTTGTAAAATGGGCAACATTGAGAGATGCAAAACCCAATTCTTACCATACTGTTTTTCTACTACTATTTTGTGTGCCTTTATGATTCATAATTTAATGTAACATGAGTGTCTACAGCGAAACTGCTCCAATATAGTTCCAATCTATAGTATTAGGATTGAAGTTTTGTTTTGAATTGCTTATATTTCAGGATTAAGAATTATGAATTGTGTCAAGAATCACTGGATGGACTAGAAGTTTAGGCAGATTAAGTAATTTATATAGTGATAGAAAGGTGTGTTATTGAATATCTTAAGGACAGCGTAGCCCATCTTAACAGTCTTACATGTTTTAAATGGAAAAGCTTCATGTGATTATTCCTTTACTTCTTTAAAACTGGTTTTAAACTGCTTGTGATTTGAATCTTTCAATAGGTTGGTTTTTCAAATCTATGCAGTTATTGAAGACATTTTATTGTCTCTATGTCCTGGTCCTCTTGAGGTTAATTTCAGATACCGGTGAATTCTCATTTTTGCAGGTTGCAACAGAAATAATCTTTTCTTTAAAGGTTCTGAACTTCAACCTTTCCTCAATATTTCTATTCAAGCATTGACAATTGGGATTTCCCTTATTTCATAAATACTTATATTTCAGCAATAATATTATGAAAGTTAAGCAATTTGTTTTCTGCTTGCTGTAGACTTGCCCTGACCTGAATGTAGTTCCTAACTAACTAGTATTACATTCTAAGTTATATGTTGTTTCTGTTCTTAGGTTCATAGAACTTTGTATGCCTGCAAATTTTGTAACTCATGTGAAAACTTCAGTGGAAATAAAAAATACTAGTCAAGCATTGCCAAATGTTTAGTTTTCAGATACCATATAGTAAAGCATATCAAAGTGTTTTGAAAATTTGTGGACAGTTTGTGTGGAAGACCGTATCAAATGTATAAAAATTCTTAGGCTTTATTATATTTTAAGCTGATCATTTCGAAAAGTCGAAGAGGTTTATGTCTGAGTTTCACTGACACTTGGAAAGTCTAAAGTTGTAAGAATATGTGTTTCAAGCATTGAATTTCGTAAAACCAAAAATAATGATTTTTAGGAGCTTGATTTTCAGCTTGTAAAAAAGTATTGTTGAATCTATTTGCCTATATTCTTGAGTAAAAATCAAATAGAAATGATTGCTCAAAGTGAAGAATAATCTCTGGTTTTGGATACTTCAGAATCTTCACTTTTTACAAGAAGTGTTTTCTAAGTTTTCTTAAACATCTATCATATCCATAAATAGAATCGTAGAATTGTAGGGCTGGAAGGGACCTTGGAGGTCTTCTAGTCCAACCCCCTGTCCAAGGCAGGAATCCTTACACCATCCCAGACAAATCATTTTCCAATCTCTTCTTTAAAATCTCGAATGATGGAGCACACACAGCTTCTGGGGGAAAGCTGTTCCATTGATTGATTAATTAATTAATAATATTTATAGTGTCTTCAGTCCCATCTTTGGGTTCTACAAATGCTCAGAACAGTATTAAACGTTCAATAGAGATAACTAGGTTCTTTTCCTCCCATTAAAATGACAAGTGCATTTCTAGATACAGTTCTTCACATTTTAAATATATATATATTCGTACTGCAATTCCACTTATTAATGTACGAAAGTGCAATTTAAAGTGGAATTCTTTTTTACTCAATTCTTTTTTACACTGTTTTTACTATAAAATATTAACATGACTATTGTGGAAGTTGGATTTTCCTCCAGCAGACTAAGATAAACTTTAAAACCAAATCTTACTAACTGGGAATTTTAACCAGCCACTTCCATCTGCATTGTAAAATTGAACTCCATTTCTAGATCACCTATTGTATTTCTACTTACTCTATAACTAAAATGTGACAACAATACAAGCAATGAAATCAGTACAGAATATGCTTATTAAGAGCAAATTAAGCCATTATCCTAACATGACATGGGCACTTAAGTCTTAGCCTGAGTACCCCGTCCCTCGAAAAATAGGTCTGAAAAACATGTTTCTTTCTGTAGGCACTGGGCCAGATGGTGAGATGAACCTGTTGGAAATTACCAATTTTTGAGCGATCCATACAGTGCTTGGACTCATACATACTTTCATTTTTAAAAAAATGTGTGCTACTAGTAGTGACTACAAATCCACTCCTAATAATTTCTGGTCCTTCTTTAAGTGGTAAATTATTTCTTGAATAAGACCTTTCTTGACAGCATCTCTTGCTTGCTTGAGAATTTTATTGCGTAATAGCCTTAGCTGATATTAGGATTATACTTGATAAGGCAGAATTGCTTCAGTTCCCTCTATTTGGTATCAGAGGAAACTTGGCTAGTATTTAAATTGAGCAAAGGAATAGAGACTTGGGCTGCATTGTTTATACCCTTTTTTCAGCAGCAGTCTGATTTACAACAGTGGGAATATTATAAAAGTCACTTGCACCCATCATTGTGTTTAAAATATTTTACATTTCTGGAACTACTACTGGTATGGTGAGGAAATATTCATGCTTAACAGGAATAAGTTTTTTTTCTCTTGTATTTATGTTTTCAATTTTGTGCTTTGTTCACAATTTTGTGTTTTCAAGAGAACTTTTCCAGGAAGAGTTTTTGTATGTCTTATATAAATGGATAAAAATAATAGGTATTTTATGTTAAAGTTGCTTAAATAAGATTCTAAATGGCTAAGGCCTAGGAAAGGAAATACTAATTAAAAGCAGAATTTTCTCTTATGTTTTTCATTCACTTCTGATTTGTCTACTAAAAGTTAAGAATTCCATTTCATCTACTCTAAATTGTTTTATTTTCCATAGGACTTTTGGTCATTCATATATTGTTTGTTTTGTTGCCACATTTGTAATAACGGAATTGTTTGTATTAATCTCCACTCCAATTTTAATGTAGCCTTAAAGTATACATACTAATTTTTATAAAATGAGCAATTTAAAGGTGAGAATCAAGGTCAATAATAACAAGTTCAATTTCTTTTATCTGTCAATTTTCCCCCCAATAGTGGGCTGATATTACAGAAATGTGCCTTTATATGCTTCCAAGATACACATATAACTTTTACTCTTTTGCTGGAATCTTTGACAACCTATTCAGAGTGTTTGGAAAAATACTAAGTCTTGTAAGGATTAAGGAGATCAACTTATTTCCCTTAACTCAGGGCTGTCAAACTCCCAGCACACGGGCCGCACTGGCCATGCCCACGCTCGGTTTAGCGAAGGGGGAAAAAGTCCGGATATGTCACGTGATGCCACTGTGACAATGTGAGTTTGACATCCCTGCCTTAACTCATTCATACACTCTGTGTGTGTGTGTACACATATACATACCAAATCCATACATGTTACATGTACATTCTTTTTGTATGAGCTTGAAGTTAGCTGACATTTATAATTTCAATTTAGCCTTCCAATAAATTTTCAATGACAAATACAATTTCTTATGTGTTAAGTAACTAGAAGGCAGAACTATGAACATACATATGGTGCATTTATTCATTACAGAATAAATAGCCTTTATCCTAAATAATTTATACTAAAAGTTTCCATAAATTAAACCAGTGACCAACCACAATGCTATCCTAAATATATAAAGTATTTTTGAGAAAATTAATATGAATCAAGTTACTTTTTTACTGCATTCAGTAGTTTTGTAATATAGATAAACCTTGACTTACGACTGTAATTGAAACAAGACTTTCCATTGCTAAGCAAGGCAATTGTTAAGTGAGACGTGCCCAATTTTATGACCTTTTTTTGCCATGGTTGTTAAGCAAATGACTGCAGTTAAGTGAATCCAGCTTCCCCCATTGATTTCCCTTGCAGGAAGATGGCTGGGAAGGTAACACATGGTGATCACATGACCCTGGGATGCTATAACCATTGTAAATACATGCTGGTTGCCAAGCATAGCCCAATCCTGCCAGAGCAGCAATACCAGATGTTCTGGGGACAGAACATCTGGTATTGCCTTTTAGGCAGAAACAACCTCTAGTAGGCATTTCTTATAAATGTCTAGCAGTTTCTGGCATTGTCTGGGAGGAATTTCCCCCCACTTCCATTCCTCCATACGGAATTGTGTCATCTGTGTGATGTTTTAAGGATTCTTACATATGTAGCCTGTTTCAAGTCACCCCACACATCTTGATGGGATTTAGATCTGGGTTTTGACTTGATTATTCCTAACCTGTCTGTTTTTTTCCCAGCCATTCCTTGGTGTATTTATTGGAATGTTTAGAGTCATTGTCATGTTGCAAGGTCCACTCTAGAATGAGCCTAAATTTTCTGACAGATGGTCTCCTATTATCCTCAAGCACACTTTCTTACAATGATGAATTCATAGTGGAATCTATGATGGTACACTTCCAGGCCCGATGTAGCAAAGCAACCCCAAAGCATAACATTTCCTTCATCAGATCCTTCTGATGAAATATTGTCAAACCTACATTCTGATATTGTGGCTATCTTTGCCTCATATGTCCAGAGCACATATCCCAAAAGTACTGATCTTTTCCGAGATGTTCACAAGCAAACTCAGTCTGGCCTCATGAGCAAAAACATATAGTTCTGATATATATTTCTGGACAGCAAAGGTTTCCTCCTGGCACATATAGATCTAATTTGTGTAGCATCTTTCTAATGGTGGACTCTGAATCAGTAGTGTTGAGAGCTACTTGTACTTCGTGTGATGAAAGTCTGGGTTCATAGACTTCTTTCAATCTCTTTTGTTCTGCTCTGTGTCTGAACTTGCTGAGATGCCTTGACCTGGGCAAGCTGGCAGTTGCTTGAAATCAAATTCATTTATAAATAATCTTGTGGCTAGTGGAGTCCAGTTCTTTGGCAATCTTTTAAAATCCCTTTCCAGGGATATATAGGGGTATATAACTTTTTTCCAAAGGCCTCAGAGAGCTTTTGATCTACATATGATGATTACCTCGCACATTAGCAGCAAATAACAAATCAAAATGCCTGAGTTTTAATTAAGACAGGCTCCTCCCAGATCCTCTCTAATTGATTAGAATATTCTAATCATTAAAATGGTGCACCTTATTCTAATTCTAGATATTTGAGATATCAGTAAATGTAGGAATGTACTTACTTTTTTCACATTCAAATATGCATTATGTTTATTTAAATTACATAATTGGCTAGGACAGTGATGGCGAACCTTTACGGCACCGAGTGCCCAAACCGGAAGTGCGTGCATGTGCGTGTGCCGGAGCACCGGAAACCCAAAGACCAGCTGGCTGGTGCATGCATGCCTGTTTTTGGCCATTTTTGGTCCCATTTTCAGACCATTTTCTAGGGCCTTTTTCAGGCCAAAAACAGCCCTGAAAACGGCCGGGAAAAGGCCCTAAAAACAGCCAGAAAAACAGCCCAGAAAACGGCCTGGTTTTTGGCCATTTTCAGTGTTTTCCAGTGCTCGGGTGCCAGCTGGACAGTGCACATCTGCACGCCGGAAACCAGAAGAGCAGCTGGCGATGGCGCGCATGCCCACAGAGAGGGCTCTGCGTGCCACCTCTGGCACGCGTGCCATAGGTTCGTCATCACGGGGCTAGGAAATGTAAATAGTGCATGACATTTGAATCCTGTTTATCAATATTGTTGAAATAAAGATCAAATATTTGAATTTTGAAGTAAGTTGAAAAAATGAAAAATTCTACTTTACTTTTTCACGGCTGTATTTTGAATGGCCAATAAATTCTTGCCTTTTTTTACATTAATTGCATAGTAAAGTATCCTCCTCTACATTGAAACTCACACTTATCTTACTGTAGTATATGCTATTAATATATTGAGGGAAATACTCATAAAAAGCAAGATCAGTAGATCAGACATCCCTACTTGTTTCTTTTTATTTAAAGGGCTCTTCAGTGCCTCCTTTTTTACTTTCTCTGAATTGAGAGAATACCCACTAAAGATTAATACTTCATTTTATCATGTTTTTAACATGTCGTTCTGTAAATTTTGCCCAAGGTGAAGTACACAATAAAAAGTAACATGATAAACAATGTAAATTCACCTAAATAATCAAGTAGTAGTGTATAAAAATAGCAACTTTATAAACATCTATAGGCCAAACGCTTGCGTAAATGAGAAAATGTTTGCCTGTCAGTCCAAGGCCATTTTAGAATGAGTCACTGACTCATTTGGCAAAAACCTGAAGGGATTTTATATTTCATCCTTCTGTTTTGGTTAGTTACTTAAAGAAATTGAATGGATACTCCTTTTAATGCATAATTTGCTAAGGGTCTTTGAACATGACCATGGAAACCCATGAGGCTTACATCCTGAGTGTAACAAAGTACCTATCAGTTTAAAACTACTGATCTGAGGATCATAGTTCTTTTGTAAGCAGAGTATATGAACCTGCCCCAAGTTGTCTGGTATGGCAACTTTAATTAGCTATGTAATGTAAATGCATTTACTAATATTTGGGGAGAAAGGTTTTGATTTTGGATATAAATAAGGCCATCACTTGGTTTACATGCTCATATATAAGCGGTTGGGAAGGTTACAAATGGTGATCACATGATCCCGAGATTTTGATCACGTGACCATGGAGATGTTGCAATGGTTGTAAGTGGAAAATCGGTCATAAGTCACACTCATCCACAATTCGAGGCAATTACACATTTCCCCTTAGCTGCTCATTTTGCACCTGAAGGTGCCATATGGTCTGTTAGATAAAGCATTGATTGCTGTTGTAATACAGGTAGTCTTTCACTTCCAGCCATTCGTTTAGCAATCGTTCAAAGTTACTATGGCACCGCAACAAGTTATTCACAACCGGGAATATCCAGTAAACTTTACTCCATTACTTAATGCTTCTACCCTTTTATATATGTTTACAGTTTATAAGGGTGGTTTGCTTGCATTGAGATACTTTAATTAAGCACGAAGCTTCTTGGAGTCTATATTACAATGAGTTTGATTTTAGTCCATAGGAAAACAAACCTTTAACTTTTGGAACTATTGCATTATCCCAATTTCATCAGGACAACTCATTCTGCCACTGTCAATTACCCATGTAGGAGCAATTCTTGTTTGCAGGTAGTCTTCACTTTTTCATATACCTTCTTGAAGGTATATGATAATTAATGCATTTACAGTAAACTTCCTTTCATACATATATATTTTCAATGTCTGTTGAAAAGAGGTAATCTGGTCTTCATATTCCCTACCCAACATAAAATTGCAATGTGCTTCCCAAATTTTGCTCATTTCAAGGAACTGTAAGATTTACTCCTGCCCCATTGTTCCTTCTAGGATTTTCTATTTTAGGAATTGTATGCCATAAATCTGGTAGTAATTCCCATTGCTGTCAATAATGTATTCAGAATGCATATTTACAGGACTGAACTGCACAAAAGATTAAATTATGCTTCTGTTCTCTCCTACTGGTGTTCACTGTACTAAGACTTGCTATCACAGTAGTGTGAACTGGCAGCCAGGTGTGGTACCAGGACATAACATCTTCCCAGGGCATCCTTTAGCCCATTGTCCTTTTGGTACGACAAGGCAATGTTTGACATAAAGTCAAGGAGTGGTCATGGTGGAATTCAGGAAGACAGCTTCAGATCTGGGAAGAGGCAGAAGTAGCAGTGTTGGTGATTATGTGAGCATTAATAAGGAAGAGGAAGGGGGGGGGGTTCACATGAATAGGGAAGGGGGAGGGGGGGGGGTTCACTTAGTTGTTTGAAGAAGGAAATAAGTCCTTTCTACCTACCAAGAAGTCCTCTTCATCTGATCTTCATCTGATCTGATCATCTGATCTTACTCTCTTTTTCATTTCTCATAAATATTCCATAGCTGAGCAAAGCTCATCTTCATCCAAGTGAGAGGTGGACTTTATTTGGAGGCGTGGCTTCAGAGCTGTTCTTGGAGGGTAGTATATAGAAGTAAGAACTTTATTAAGCCTGTTCTAGTTTGATATATTGCAGTTATTTAAATGAAATGTTTCATATATTTTTTATGAAGTAGCATGAAGTAATCATAAAGAAGCTTAACTTAAATTTATGGTTGGAAATCACATATTTGGGTCAGTTAGGATTAGATTGAAGAGGTTTGGTAGTCTGCTTCTTAATGAGATTTGAGCATTACTCGTTTTATATTGAAGTGCATCTTTAATCAAGCCAAAAATGTGTGGGCATAGCAAAGAACCATCGAACTAGTGCAGATCATCAGCTGCTAGTTTTGGGTTCCTTTGAAGCCTAGGATTCCACAAAACTAAGAGGAAAAAATGTTTCTCTGCAAGGGAGTAAAAGTTCTTAGAAAAGAGACTTAGAGTCTCTTAGAAAAAAAATTATGTAGATGCCACTAAAGAATAACATCAAGCTAAGGTTAGATGGCTGACAGTGTTGAGATTTTTTCCCCCTTCATCCCTTTGGAAAGTTTCTTTGGGTGTGGGTGGGAAAATCCCCTTTCTACAAAGGACAAAGTGAGGTGGGAGACACCTTAAATGTACTTAGCCACCTGCTCCCATCTCAATGCTGCTCTAATCAGGAGTAGCCATATTGATTTTTTTTAAAAGATGCAATGTTATCAGCTAAGATTTGGAAGCCCCACCCCTCTTTATCAGGGTTCCAGGGGTTATTTTTTAAAAAATAAATAGGTTCTATAGCCTGACAGTTTTTTTAGCCCCCTGACCCTAGTGGACTGTTCTTGCTGCAAAAGCTTTTATAAAGGGAACTATGCAAAGGCTAAATGTGATTAGAAGATATCATTGATTGTAGAAAAAAACCCTACAAAGTTAAATTGAAATGAATGCTGTTGTGGTGGGATAATGCATATGAAATCATTAATGACTGATAGGTTAGATTAAATGTAGGCAATCAGGCTAATAGGAGGATTTGATTTTATTAAATCCCTTTTCCACAAAATTACAATGCATTATTTTCAGTTTTACCTTAGCTAAAATAATGAATATTTCCTATTAGGTTTTCTACAGTGTGGTGAATTACAGTGCAAAATCCGTTGTTTTTAAATGGTTGGTTTTTGTTGTTCTTGTTGTCAGTTACAGCAATTTTAAAAGAGCATAGTCCATGTGAAAGAATGAATAAAATTCAGGGAGTAGCATCAAGGACTTTGTAGCTCAGAAAAGTGAGTTTGGCAGTGCTAATTTGTATTAAAGTTGTTGTTGCATGACAGCAGGAAAAAGATTTAATGCTTGCCACCTGAATCAAGCCATGGAACATTGGTTTCTATAACTGCCATGAATTTGAATCAAGGCCAGTATCTCTAAATTTGAAATAAACTGATACTGTCTCAAGAAATAAAAAAAAAGGTGACTTACGTGTGGGAAAGTATTTAGAAAATAGTATTTCAATTTAATTTTTAGCAGAATATATATTTCACAATATTAACACTCAGGCCTTTTTTCCCCTTTCTGGAGGGGAGGGCTAAATGGTCTGAAAACCATTTACTATCT
Source organism: Thermophis baileyi (assembly GCA_003457575.1). Classification (NCBI taxonomy): domain Eukaryota; kingdom Metazoa; phylum Chordata; class Lepidosauria; order Squamata; family Dipsadidae; genus Thermophis; species Thermophis baileyi. The sequence continues at coordinate 852,318 of QLTV01004083.1, read as the reverse complement.
TCATAACATCCCTAACAAGCAATGATTTTCACATAAAGTACAAGTTCCAATTTATACCCTCACTGTCACTATGCAACTGCTCTATCAGAATGTCTTTTTTTCTTCTCCCCTTGCATATATAGTACTGCAAATAAGGTAGGAATATGTGGTTGCAGCATTTACTTGTACAGAAATCCCTAGAAAAATACATTTTTCTTATATTCAAAATACTGACCAATAGTAGTAGATAATTCCTCTATCCATGTTGGTGATGGTCTGGTCTCATCATTATATCTCATAAATTACACTTTTCCCAAATGTTAGATTATGCTAGTATTTCGCTTATGATCTTGCCAATTGCCAGAGATTTTTAGAAAAATGCATTCAATTTTTTTTGTTTACTGTATGAACTTATAAACTCTAATCTGAAAAATTCTAAAAAGTTTTAAAAAATTAAATGTATACCAATCTTGGAAATGCTAGTAGCTCTGGCTCACATTAAAGACTGAATGAAATCCTTTATTCTTAATACAGATTTTTTCTCTTTGAATGGAAGAGCTTCAGTTTGAGAAGGAAAAAGTGAGATCCATTAGAGCAGCGTTCCCTAACCTTTCCTGGTTGGTGGCCCCGCGCAGGGAAGAGGGGATGCGAGGGGCAGGGACATGTGTGTGCGTTCACAGCTTTATTTGTGTGAGTGAGTAGGGCTGAGTCAAGCTGTGCACATGTGTGCACCGGCCTGCTGCTCCCATGTCACGGCTGCGAATAGGCCACAGCCCCTGCATTAGTGGTTTATTTTTGGAGTGAAGGGCTAGTAGAATATCTTCTCATCCTTCTTCCTTTTAACAAGCCAGTTTTGGAAGATTTCTTTATAGCATCATGGGTAATATTACTGGGAGTTACTGGAAAAGGGGAATTGGGGAATCTACCATTTTTTTCTCCATCTCAGTCTGAATCGGTGGGTTGCTACCGGTTCGCCCCGGTTCAGGAGAACCGGTAGCATTGGTGGCAGGCTCCGCCCACCCACCTGGACATCATAACGGACCATCTGCGCATGCGCAGAAGCTTCTCCGAACCGCGTGCACATCTCCGAACCAGTAGCAAAGGTAAGTGAAACCCATTACTGGTCTGAATCTAAATTTGTTTATTATATTTACTTGTTTAATATATATTTATAGCTGAGAGAACATCACAGTTGACCATTGGGGGAATCTTTGTGTATTTCTCTGATTATTTTGCTATTGCACACACAAACATAAAGCTGCATGTTGACTATTTTAAAGTGAGACCCTTTAGGGCAGGGCTGTCAAACTCGCGGCCCGTGGGCCGGATGTGTCATGTGCTGGCCACACCTATACCCGGTTTAGCAAAGGGGAAAAAAGTTGCGATATGTCACGTGACGCCGCCGTGACGATGCAAGTTTGATACCCCTGCTTTAGGGAGATGATTGGTTGTGTTTTTTAACAGATAGTGGTGTAGTGTCCAAGGATCCCTATACCTCCTACTTCACAAATTTCTTAGCTGTTGAGAGATGTTTGCTTGGCATTGGAATTAATATATTTGTAATCAATTCAATTCTTTGTTTTTAAAGATAGCTATTAATCTTAGGCTTTTTATTATTTTAATTTGAGTATAAATTAAAATAAGATACATTATGTAATATGAAGTGCAATGTTGTGTGCATGATAAAAAGGCCTGTAATTGTGTTTCTGTTTTACTCTCCCGCCGAGTACATTCTGAGATGCCACAGTAAGAGTTATCTTGGCATCTTTATCTGCCAAAAGAAGCTGCACATAGAATTCTTCTGTCTGACCTCAGTGGACAAAGAAGTAACACATTGTGAATGTCTTGGTAAAAATTAAAGCAGGAGATGATCCCATGACTCAGTGCTCCTCTCTTTACTAGAACAAAGCCTTTTAGGGTAGGGGATTTTGCATAATTTAACTTCCAGTACTGTTGATGGTAAGATATTAAAACCTCAGTATTGTTAAAGGCCCTATGAAATGTATTGATTGTAAGTTGGCCACATATAAGGCTGGTTTAAAACAAAGTTTGTTGTGCCTCATTTGCCCTCAGAATGACATTTAGTAAATTTTGTTTGTAATTCTATGTCAATAATTCTTGTTTAAGAGCTGCCTTTGCCTGATTTCAAGTACATCAGCATCTCATTTGAGAACCAGTTTATGTAATTTGTCATTTATGTGGAGTTCTCAAGAGGAACAGAATTTGTATGGCAGAATAAAACATATTAGACTTATGGCTGAAAGGGACCTTTTCGCCAGTATTTAAATATACATAGCTTTACTAGCCATCTCCAAACATTGAGCTTCATTAGGCACTTATTTTGCTATCTGAAATAACTTAGAAAACCAGTTTGAACTCTCTCCGGTTTCTCATAGTTGACACCTGGAATTAACTGCACTTCATAGAGAACCTGTTCCAGCATCTTGGAATTCAGAAACAGCATACTGGGTTCCTCTAAAGAAAAGAAAAAACAAGTGAGGATTGCTGCTGAACTCTTTTGATCATTCAAAACAACCTGGGAAATGAAGGATGTTCCTTCTCTGAATAATGTAGCACAGTCTAAACACTTAGATACCGTGTTTTTAAGTTATATGCTCCTCATGGGTCCAGCAGAATTTTTTTGAAGCACTTTGCCAAAGATATGACCTTTATTTTCTTGTAGTTAAGAAGAGGCGTTCAGGAATGAAATAATGATCTATGGCTCTTCTAAATATCTTTCAATAATATGAGATCAAGGTCTGCATAACGCAATATAGATGTCGTTCAGCTGGATGAAACTCTTCCTTGCTTAAGGTATCTACCAGTGCATTAATATAGTAATTGAAAGTAGTGAGATCAAAATATACTCATGTTTGATTGCTGGTTGGCATGCATGCTTGAAAAGTGACTAGCTATAGTATATCTCACTTCAAATTGCTGTTATTATGAAGGGCATAAAATAGGGTGAGTAAGCATCTAGCAATTGTAGATACTTTGAGTTTATTCCAAACAATTTCTCTAGCCTGCTTGAGAACTACAATCCACAGAAAGGGCTGCCCTAAGTGACTGAGTATTGATAGATTCAATCAAATGGGAGAGTATCAGAATATAGAATAACAGAGTTGGAAATCATCTAGTTTCAAGCAGGGGATTCTATACCATTCCAGACATATGGCTGTCCAATCTCTTCTTAAAAACATCCAGCAATGGAGCAATCACAACTTCTGGAGGCTAGCCATTCCACTGGTTAATTATTCTCACTATCAGGAAATGTCACCTTAGTTGTAGGTTAGATATTTCTTTGATAAGTTTCCAACCATTATTTCTTCTCTTGCCCAAAGGTGCTTTGGAGAATAGGTTGATCCCCTCCTCACTGTGAAAGTCCCGTAAATATTGAAAGACTGTGATCATGTCATCTCTAGTCCTTCTCTTTGTTAGATTAGACATTCTCATTTCCCGCAACCATTCATCGTACGGTTTATCTTCCAGTCTCCTAATCATCATTGTTGCTCTTCTCTGCACTCTTTCTAGGGTTTGAACATCTGTTTTGTATTGTGATGACCAAAACAGGACACAGTATTCCAAGTATGGTCTTATCAGTACAATATAAAGTGGTACTAACACATTACATGATCTTGATAATATCCCTGTGTTGATGCAGCCTAGGACTGCCTTGACTTAGCACAGAACCATCTACCCACAACCCTTCTTGTTTCTCAAGTAGGAGCTTGTCTCCTTCTAACTAGTCTGAGACTTTTCTTTTAAGGTGTTAGGTGTATATTTTGTTAAATATGCTGAGTAAGGAATGAATAATTATTATGGTACTATCATTGTAAGTAAGAAGTGAAACCACTAGACCCCACCACTCAAAGGAGGTTTGTATCTGTTTAGAGGGAATTAAATCCAAACCTGGATTTTGTCTGGTTTTAACTGCTTAATTAGTTTATGTACTGTACTGCATCTGAAACTAAAGACCACTCCATCAGCCTCTTCTCCTAAATCAGTTTCAGCATCTCATGAATTTTGCCTCCATAAAAAGCTTGAAGTTTCCCAGATTGCTTCTGAGATATGATACTCCAGGCATGAAGGGTGAGCTTTCTGTACTCCCATAACTAAATACCAAAACCTAACAGTCTTTTGCCTAGGTTGTTATTACTAACAGTGTCCAAGTTTCATTAACTGCTTCTCTTTTTTTGTAATGCTGCTTCTGAAGGAGAACTTGAGAGTATAAATGAGCTTGACTATAGTCCTTAAAGTTAGCAAATAATTCTTTTTTTACTTACTGGCAGTCCAGAAAGTGCGTTTTTAGTTTGAGTTTGACCTAAAATCTGTTTTCAGGACTGGATGAAGAACATGTAATGTTTAAGAGTAATTTTACTGCTGTACTTGAAACTATTTCAAGGTGTGCCTGTTTCAGAGGAGTACATTTCAAAAGCTCTTCTACACCAGAATCATATAACAGCAGTATTTAATCTGGGCGGATACGACCTCGTAGATGACCCTCACTCTGTCAAGGACCTTGGAGTACTAATCTCGAATGATCTAAGTGCAAGAGCTCACTGTAACAGCATTGCCAAAAAGGCATTAAAAATTGTTAACCTAATCTTGCGTTGCTTTTTCTCCGGTAATATTGAACTACAAACTAGGGCATACAAAACTTTTGCTAGACCAATTCTTGAATACAGCTCATCTTTCTGGAACCCGCACTGCATATCGGACATTAATACAATTGAACGAGTCCAGAGATATTTCACGAGAAGAGTCCTCCACTCCTCTGCTCGCAACAGAATACCTT
>QLTV01004083.1:824957-847428 GCA_003457575.1 Thermophis baileyi | reverse complement strand
TTTAGCCGTAGACTGTCTACTGTTGACCTCACCCCATTCCTAAGATGTCTGTAAGGGGCGTGTATATGCGCACCAGCGTGCCTACCGTGCCTGTCCTAATGTTCTCTTTTATTCGTATCCATTTTATGTATTCATAATTATGTTTTTATATCTGAATAAATAAATAAATAAATAAAAATAAATAAAAAATTAATTAATTAATTAATTAGACCTAATGTGTTCCGTATGCACTTCCAGACAAAAATGTTCAAGGTCCCCTCTGAGTTTTTCTGGGGGGAACATTAGAAAGTGGTACGTGTTCCCATCCATACCCCCCAGAAATTATGTTAATTCCCTCCCTTTTGGTTTTTAGAATGGTGGTTAATTATTTTGAAGAATCTTTAGGTTTTAATGTTGTGGATGCTAAGGAGGAATAATACTTTATTACAGTTCAGTAGAATATTTTAATGAAGATTTTATGTTTTTTTATTTTAAGAATACACTAAATTCCTGGAAGTGCATTTAGAGTCATCAATATACAACTATTGTAATATATAAATAAACAATTAAAATTTATGCTACTATTTGTTCCCAGTAACTATTTGTTCTCAGTAACTTTAGCAGAATCCTAAATGACACATTTTTTGTGGTATAGATTATGATGTAAAAGTTTTGCAATTCAGTGATTTAACATACAGAAAATGGAAAGCAAATATCTATTATTCTCAGTTCTGGCCCTCTCTGATGGCACATTTCTTCCACTTGGTTGCCATTCATCATCATCATCATCTATTTATTTATGAAAATGTATATGGCCGTCCACTTACTCTCAGTGACTCTGGGCGGCTTACAAAAATAAAAGCCCAGCACAAAAACAATTTGTGACCTTGTGACTCTATTTAGTGTTCCTTTTTTGTTCTCTCGCATCCTTCAAATACTCCATCAGTTTTATCCATGTGGATAAGCTGAGCCAATATTGAGATTACAGAATTCTAAAATAATCTTATACTACGTAGTTTGTCACTCTTTCTGTATTGTTCTGAAGTCTTTAGCAGTAACAATAAACTTCAACATAGAATCAATCACAATGAGTTATATTCTTCACAATCACATGACAAAGTAGCACCATCGACCATGTTTGAGAGATTAAATGTAAAGAAAGAAGGTTACAAAAATATTATTGCATAGATACTGCATCTCATATAGAAAATGTATTCTTAGAAATTGAAAATTTGTAGGTTGGAATTAATTAACAAGTACTATGTTGAATGTAGCTACATGGGGTCTTTGATTTATGATTGTTAACAATAGTTCAAATTTAATGACAGCCTCGGAAAGAGTAGTTAATAGCATGGAATTATTTCAAAATGTTGCACCATCATTCTGCTGACATTTGCAGTGTAGGTGCTTGGAAAACTCCTCACACTTACAACTGGTTGCCAAGAGCCCCACGGTCATATTGCCATTCACAATATGCTCTGCTAGTTTCCTCAGAAAACCAGTAGGGAAGATTTGTAAGTTGCAAGTTGTTGCTGCCTGCTGAGAGGACTCCCTCTCATCGGTGAGGGTTGGCTGAAGGAGCGCTCTCAAAGGGTTTTAACTCTATGCAAATTGGCATGAAGGACCAGCTATCACAATAGTCAAAGAGAAATACATGATTCTTGAGCAGCAAGAACAGCTGAACAGTGTTCCAGTATAACTTAAGAAAGAAAAAGTAAGTAAAAACTAACCAATCAAAATAAGAAATATGAGATTTTTTAAAAAATATTGAATACATTATTACAAAAAGGAAGGACAAATATAACCATCAATAAGATGTAATGGAGGAAATAAAATTAAAAAGAAAATGGGAATACTGTAGAGGACTGAAACATTTATAAAGTGTAAGTGAAATTTTATTTAATATTTTTTGGAGCCACCTAACTCCAATGGACTCTGCAACATACAAAACTAGAAAAAAATGGAACAGCTTAAAGCATTAAATCAGACAGATGGTTCAGACAACTTACACATTCAAAACATTTGATTTTTTTTAAAGTTATAGATTCAGTAATTAAATAAGAAAAAAAATGACATATAGAAGGCAATAAATGAGATATTAAATACAAAAATTACAGGCCTTTAATTCAATTCACCCAGTAAATTGTTTAAGAGAACTGGGAACCACAAATATGGAACCAGGTTGCAAAAGAAACTGCTAATTTACTGAACCACTATTAATTCCTCAAACAAAGTTTTGATTAATATCTTAAACAGAACCATACATAGAAAGTAAACGGACAAAAAAATAAGGGCAGATTTCAGAAAAAGTAGAGAAAGATGAGATGACAAACATGATAGTAGTGCAAAGACAGAAAATATAAAATTTACTTCTATTTTACTACAGCAAAGGTTTTGACTGTGCAGGTCATGCCAGAATGTGACATATATTGAGGCTATAAGTGACCAGAACATCTGATTATTTTTCTAAGGAATATTAACAATAAACAAGAAGCTGTTGTAAGAACTAAATTTAGAAAAACTGTGTATAATAAGAAAGGGAATAAAATAAAGGTCACGTTCTCATATTTGTTTAACCAAATATAAGAAAAGCAGGACTGAAAAAAGTTGGAATCCATATTAGACATTGGTACACTAATAATTATAGATATGATGACAGCATTATTTGCTAAACTGAAAATAAAGGCAATTTTGAAAAACTCATTAAAGTATAATAGAGTGAAAAATTTGGGTTAATGTTAAATATAAAGACAAAGTAGTGTACTAAGTGAATTCGCAGTTGATTATGAAGCACTAAATGGTAAATAACTTCGTTAATTATTAAAAAACAACAACTATTGGGAGTAAAATGTGGAGATTAATGCTAGGGAAGAAGATAAAAATATTTCTATGATTAAAAAGATCAGAACAGTTAAAGCAGTATTTTTTACATGGCTGTGAAAGCTGTAAATGGAAGAATTAAAAAAAAGTAGGTATTTTCAAATTATGGATTCTGATGCAATTACTATATGGACTGCAAGGAAAACCAGTCAATGAAGCAATAAATATTGACTATTCTGTAGACAGAGATCAGTGAGTAAATCAGCACATGAATGTTCAGCACATACTTAGAACATGTGATCTGAAAATGTATGTGCATGATGCAAACCCCTCCCCCATTGCTTTGCAGGTTTAGCGAATTAGAAGAATGAAGAGAAAATAGATAAAGTGGATGAAAAGGATTAAGATTACTGGAATATCCTTGTGAGACTTTCAACCTGTGGTGAATCTAATCTCAAACAAATAAATACAATTCAGCTATATAGAAGTCCATTTTTGATTACAATTTATCACAAGACATACAGTACCGTGTTTCCCCTATAATAAGACATGTCCCGATAATAAGCCCAACAGGGCTTTTCGGGACATGTGTTGAAATAAGCGCCCCCTGAAAATAAGGCCCCCCCATTACTTTCCGGGGAAAGGGGGGGACATGCCGGGATCCGCTCTTTTTGCGGCGGGCACTCTTAGCCGGGAGAGTGAGAGCAAGCGAGAGGCGGGTGTGCGCACACCATGTGGGACTAGCTCGGCTCCTCTGGGCTCTGCCTACGGCAATTTGAAACGTGGTCCTGCCTGTGAGGAAGATGAGGCGGGCATCGATCCCTGCCTCGCCGGCGCCTCGCAGGCAGGAGCGCATTTCAAAACACTGCCGGACGCAGCCCAGAGGAGCCGAGCCAGTCCCGTGTGGTGTGTGCCGCAGAAAGAGCGGCTCCCGGCCGGAAGAGCGAGAGCAAGCGAGAGGCGGGTATACACACACACCGCGAGACTGGCTCGGCTCCTCTGGGCTCTGCCTACATCAATTTGAAACGCGGTCCTGCCTGCGAGGAAGATGAGGCAGGCATTGATCCCTGCCTCGTCGTCTCCTCACAGGCAGGAGCGGGTTTCAAAACGCTGCTGGAGGCAGCCCAGAGGAGCCGAGCCAGTCCCGTGGGGTGTACGCGTACCCGCCTCTCGCTTGCTCTCTCTCCTGGCCAAAAGAGTGCCCGCCGCAGAAAGAGTGCCCGCCGGGAGAGCGAGAGCAAGCAAGAGGCGGGTGTGCACACACCCCGCGGGACTGGCTCGCCTCCTCTGGGCTGCCTCTGGCAGCGTATGAAAATGCGCTCCTGCCTGCGAGGAGATGGCAAGGCCGGTCGGGTACAGCGAGCCCACAAGCGCAGAGCTTGAGCAGCAGACGGGTGCATCCATCCCGTCCCTGTCGCCGCACATGCAGCGTCCGAGGCTTTCCAGGCACCTGGAGTTTTGAAATGCTCAGCTCCTCTGGGCTCAGAGCGCATTTCAAAACTCCCAAATTGCATCCTACCTGGGATTTGTAGCTCCGTCATGTTCCTCGGAGAGACAGAGCAAGCGAGAGGCGGGTGCGCTCACGCCCGGTGGGACAGGCTCGGCTCCTCTGGGCTCTGCCTCCGGCGGAGTTTTGAAATGCGCTCTGAGCCCAGAGGAGCCGAGCCTGTCCCGCCGGGCGTGTGCGCACCCGCCTCTCGCTTGCTCTGTCCGAGGAACGTGACGGAGCTACAAATCCCAGGTAGAACGCCCGTCTCGCGCCCCGCCCCACCTGCCACCCCCAAATTGCGTTCCACTGTGAGACACTCGTCTTACCTGACACTTGTAGCTCCGTCGCGTTCCTCGGTGTTGTGTCCACTGACCCTCCCCCGCCTCCGGCTCGAGTGAAGCGGGAGGGGGAAGAAACACTTGCGGGCTTCTTGAGGAAGCCGAGTTGCCAGCAAAACTTCTAGCCGGGCTCAGCGGCAGAAGCAGCCGGGCACGCACTTCCTTGTCTCTTCCAAACGCGCCCCTCTCGGCGGGGGGGGGGAAGAGTGTACTTAAGAGACAACACCAGGAGAAGGAACCTTTTAGCTGCATGCTGAACGCAAGAAATCTTTCTGCCCTTTTGCTCCAAGAGGCTGCCCAAAGGTTCCTGCCGAGAGAGAGGGGGGGTGAGGGAAGGAAGGAGGAAAGGCAGGTGCTTTGCCTCAGACAGCCCGCAAGAGTTTCTTCCCCCTCCCGCTTCGTTCGAGAGCTGGAGGCGGGGGAGGGTCAGTGGACACAACACCGAGGAACGGGTGGCTGTTCCTGCAGGGGATTCCCACACACCGCCCTCGCCTGCATCCCCCGTCTGAAGGACGCGGGGAGGGCAGGTGGAGGATGAGCGGCGTGAGCCGGCGAGCAAGCAAGGGAGGTGGGGACGGGAGGCAGAGCTGAAGGGGTGGCGAGACTGACCCGCGGCCCGGCGCTCTCTAGCTGACTACAAGTCCCAGGTAGGACACGCGTCTCGCGCCCTGCCCCGCCCAACCTGTCACCCCCAAATTGCGCCCCACCGCGAGACGTGCCTCCTACCTGACACTTGTAGCTCCATCGCGTTCCTCGGCATTGTGTCCAGGGCAGCCCGTTGTAAAAGAAAACGTCTCATGAGTTCGAGAAGTTTGATTGAACTCGCAAGACGTTTTCTTTTAGAACGGGCTGCCCTGGACACAGCACTGAGGAACGCGACAGAGCTACAAGTGTCATGTAGAATGCGCGTCTCACGGCCCACCCCGTCTTGTCCCGCCCGACCTGCCACCCCCAAATTGTGCCCCACCGTGAGACGCGCGTCCTGCTCCATGAGGCGGTGGCAGCGGGCCAGCCGCTCGGCCGGTGCCAACAACGGAGGGGAGGCGGCGGCGATGGGACATCCAATCCCACACTCGCCGCCTACTGCACCCCCAAAATCCCCCCCCCGATAATAAGGCCAAGGCCATATTTCGGGGGTCAAAAATATATAAGCCCCTGTCTTATTTTCGGGAAACACGGTAGATTGAAAAGGTGAGCATTTGTCCATGTAGAAGGCGTAATTTGTTCCTTACTTAGGTCTGATACAGTGCTGCCTATTTTTTTTATTTGCATGTGCAGTATTGATAACAAACTCAAGCTTTTCTTAATACATGAAAGGAACATACAAAAACATGAAACTTGTTGAAGCACATCCAGTACGCCAAGTACAACTGGAATATCTGTGGAGATGTAAAAGCTAGCTGGCTGACTGGGCCCGTCACTCTATCTCAGCCCAACTCACCTCACAGGGTGGTGGTTGTGAAAAATAGGAGGAGGAAAGTGTGTTGGATATGTTCATCACCTTAAATTGTTTTTAAAAAATAATAAAAGGTGGGTCTAAATAAGTTTTTTAAACTAAAAAATTAAAATGGATCTTACTAAGCAGTAAACCCATATAATTGGTTTGTACCAAAATCCTCATTTAAAAAAAATATTACAATCTCATATTTGTGGCTTCAATATATTTTTTCTTAAAGTTGATTGAAAATCCATTTGTAGTATTGTGGGAAGTGCAAGAATTTGTGAACAGTTTCTGGTTTTATTTCAATCGAGTAAGCATGAAGTTTTGACCCATGCGTTTATATTTTTTTGTTATCCTATAGGAGGATATCCTATATCAGTGATGGCGAACCTTTTAGGCACAGAGTGCCCAAACCGGAAGGCGCACACGCGCATGCACGCACATGCGCGTGCCAGAGCACCAGAAATCCGACGACCAGCTGGCCGGTGTGCATGTGCGCCTCGGAAACCTGACGATCAGCTGGCTGAGCTGGGGCGATGGCGCATGAACCCACAGAGAGGACTCTGCATGCCACCTCTAGCACGCGTGCCATAGGTTCGCCATCACGTTCCTATATCCTCCATGGTGGCTCAGTGGTTAGAATGCAGTATTGCAGACTAACTGCTTACATTGCTAGGAGTTTGATTCCTTCTATCCTGACTAATTCAAGGTTGACTCTGCCTTCCATCCTTCCGAGGTTGGTAAAATGAGGGCCCAGATTGTTGGGGCCAGTATGTTGTCTCTGTAAACTGCTTAGAGAGAGCTGTAAAGCACTGTGAAGCAGTATATAAATCTACGTGCTATTATATTATTATATATTTTGTGTTGTATTGTATTACAGTGTTTCCCCGAAAATAAGACCCTCTTATATTTTTTTTGAATAAGCCCTTGGCCTTATTGCCATGCACATTGGGCTTATTATCAGGGGGTGTCTTATTTTGGGGGAAACGGTATATTGTATTGTATTATAAAATCAATCATTATAATACAGACATTTTTAATTTGAAATGTAATTTGCATATAACATTGTTAAGTAGTATTTCACTCAAAGTTTTGAAAAGGAAATAAATACATATCAATATAAACAGCAAATGAAATTTGTAGAATCACAATGTAGCTAGCCATTTCAATTTTTTTTGATGTCTCTGTTGAATGTAGGATGCTTTTCTTGAGCTGCCTTTAATGTCCTGCACGGAGCCCTTGGGATATAGTGCATCTCGCTTACCTTAACCTTTTTTCTGTGTTCAGAAAGGCATTCTCAGTCTTTTTGTGGAGGATGGCAATCTCTTTGGAACTGATCAGTTTTATTTCCTAATCAGTTGAAGTGCTATCTATAGGATAACAAAAAAAAAACTCCTTTACTGCAAGTTGTGCTATTCTGTTGGGCTAGAAGGAGACTGAAAACTTAGTGTACATATGTGGCATGATAATGCTCAACATTTCCTCTGAGTACGTAAACCAGAGTTAAAAGTTAAAATGATATTATAAAAAGATGCATTCAATTTGAAATGTCAAACTTTATATGAAAAATTTTCTACTTTAAAAAATACCATGAACAACACTGATCTTTTTTAAAAAAAATAATGACTATTCATAAAAATAATAATTTTTAGGTATCGTTAAGGGGATAAGTGTTTTCAAAAGGGTATAATGGGACACCTCAGCTGTCAACAGTTATATTTTCAATAGTGAGAATTACTGGAAGTTGGTAACTTTGATTAAATTACTTGCTTAAATTACTAATTAACCAATATTTAGCACAATGGGCTCTGAAAATTGGTTTTACACATTTTACAATATTTTCACCTAGCAGTGAAAAGCAGGGTTTCAAATTCCTTTATACATAAACTTGTATGGAGTACTCTTGCTTGTTTCTGGTTTTTGTTAATGGGAATCACATCAAACCATGATTGTTCTTGCAATATAAATTTCTACATGTCTAATTAAAAATTAAGTCCTTTTGCTCTCTTGAAAAATAGGAGGATCTATTACATCAGACCTCATTATGAACATTTTAAGTTTCAAATGGAGATTTGAACAACTACATTACTTCCATATCAGCTCCATCAGCTTCCTGAACATGCTTCTTGCTGATATTGCAATTTTCAATATTACTGGGAAATCTTTAGAACACCTGTCAACAAATAACAAGTATTAGTATTTTTATATAGTTTTAAGTATCATATCTTTATTTCCATAGTAACTGGTTGAGATAAATTATTATTATTTCCATTCTCAAGAGTGAGAACATAATAACAGCTTACTCAAGAAGTGTTCTAACAAGCTTTTGGTTTAGAAGTGCTAGGGTCATGGACAATGCTAATTTAATAACCAGGGGTCTGGAGTAACCTTAGCAGTGGAACACAGTGTTATAGTGTCATGTTGTTGTTTTTATTTTCTTATTGAAACTTCAATATATATTTTTTACCTGTGCAGAAAAATTGATGTGTGTCATTTAAAGCATTTAATATTAGAATTTTTTTTTAGGTATGACAAAATCTGATTCTGGAAATAAGCACGCATAGTAAAGATAATTAGATTTTGAAGTATGTGCATAAAGTATTTATCCACCTAGGCCAAATAATAGAGAGTTTTCAATTATATAAGCTGTTAATATTAAGCAGGTTTTCTGTGGTGCTGTCTTGCAGTGCTGAAAATAAGTTATAAATGCAGTACTGTTCAAGAATAAAAAGGTTTGCTTGGAAGAGAGTGGTGTGCCTGGGCCTCTGCTATTGAGAAGATGCCAGTCATTAATGAAAACGTCTTTCATGAAACTATAGCTGACTTTCTTGTGATACAGTACAATAATACAAAGAATTTAAAATCCAACTAGTGTGTGAAAATGTTCACAGTGCTTTTAAAACTGGGAGGAAGTATTTACTTATAATTGGACTACATTAACCAATCACACCTAAAAAATAATTTCCCCTCCATATACCTCAAACGAAAACTTGAATAAATTGGGCCTTTATAATCCCTTCTTTGCTCTGAAATCTCTTTTTGTGCCTCTTGATTGTAACTACAAAAGATGTCTTCTGAGAAGAAAAGCCTTAAGCATGACATCAGAATAAAGGAATGTTCTCCACAATGAAGCGCGCTGAAAGTAGTGCTTGTTTAAAATAATGTTTTTATTTCAAAGTAAATCTGGAAGCAAAACTTGAATATAATATAATAATTTTGTTATTTCGCATTTGTAAGAAAAAAATGCGTGAGGCTCTTTAAGCCCAGCAGAAGATAAAATTACATATTACAATACCTAAATAAAGCTTGTTCTGCTATATGGAAGGATCTGAATCTACAAATGTCTAAGCAAAATAAAATGATTAAGCATTTTCCAGAAATAGTTGTATATGACTATTGTACTCAGAGGAAGCAAAGGCATGAAATATTGACAGAGCCTTCTATTACAGAGAAACAAAAAAGGCAAATATATCTTGTATTTCCCCAAATTTTGCGGATTTTTCTGCATTGGATTTTTTTGTACACAATCTGGAAGTCAATTCATTTATATATACAAATACATAATCATTTTTTTCTGTCTGAAATTATTTATTTAGAGAATATAGAAGGATAAGAAACAAAGTATTTCTGATTTATAATGTTATTAAATTATAATTAAACACTTCTTTATTATTTTATTATTACTGATAAATACATAATACCACCAATTCATTTGAATTTAGCAGAAATTCATTTGAATTTAGCAGTGGCTATTTTTACATTAATTATTAGTTTACTGTATACGAATTGTTAATTTAGGATTGGAAATAAGTTTTCCTAGTTGAAAGCATTGAATATGCATGTTTGAAATTTTTGTATTTTTCTGTAAATTTAAATGTTTATGTATGAATGTAGTTTTCTGCCTTTTTATTACTTTTTTTTAACCTTTGATGTTTTGTTCATATATATCTTAATTAAAAAATAAAATAAAAATTACATTGAATACAGTAGCTGTTTTAATTTATTCGGGCTGTATTTTAGGGGGTTGCCATAGGAGCACCACTGCTTGAAAGTTATGTAACTATGTAGTTCATTTTGAGATTGGTAAATGTGGTCTAGGAGTGAGACAGCTTGGATTGCCTGAATCCAAATCTAAATAAATCTATAGATAAGAATTCTACTCAAATATATTGTTATTCATTATTTAGATCTGTCTCTTCATGCTGTAATAGACATCATTTTGCTAAGATTGTTAGTAGCTGTTTCTTGTAATCTCATGGTTGTATCAATAGTGAGTGTGTAGCCACCTTATTTTGGTTTGTTTGGCTTCTTTTTACATTGTCTTCAATTTTTCTAAGCATTACAGTTTTCTTCAATGATTTGTGCCTGGTATTAAAAAGTATAAAATGTTTAAGCTTTACCTTCATCGTTAGTGCTTCCAGTAGGCATTGCAGTATAGTACTGAATTATTTGTTCTTGTGGTCCAAAGCATTATTAGCAATTTTCTCCAGTACCGACATTCACAGCCTTAACTTTTTTCTTTCTTCAGTTTTTCTAATGGTTCACCTTTCATGACTGCATATAACAACTAGGAAAAATCATAACCCTGACAATTTGTACAGTTGATGTCTAAGCTTACAGTATTTTTTCAGGGCTACCATGTAAATTTTTCAGCCTAGGAAGATCGTGTCTGTTATTACTTGAACTTTTTGCCTTTTTGCATCAGGGTGGCATTGTCTGTTGATATAATCTTAGTATTTTTAGTTTGAATAATGGCTTGACTTCTATTTTTACCTTTAAGAAGAGTTTACTTAAATAAAAATAGTGTCTTCAGAATGTCTTAGGCATTCTTTCAGCATCTTTATTTACAGGAAATTTCTTCTAGTCCAGAGTTTCTTGTGTCACACTCATTATATTAATTAAATACGGTGAAAGTGTACAACTTGGCCATTTTTGTTCCTTTATGCCAGGGGTGTCAAACTCAAGGCCTGGGGGCCGGATCTGGCCCACGGACTGCTTAGATCTGGCCCGTGGGGCTGCCCTGGAAAAAGCAAAGGACCGACTCGTGGTGCCTCTGCCAGCGAAAACTGAGCTCGGGAGGGCCACGTGCTTGAGAGGCACACTGCCCTCGGGAGCCTATTTTCGCTGGCAGAGCGCTCTGGCCACCACAGGTGCCCCCGACACAAGTGATGTCAAGCTGGCCACACCCACCCTGGCCATGCCCACCCCAGCCCCCCGAGGTCAGACACAACCCTGATGCGGCCCTCAATGAAATCGAGTTTGACACCTCTGCTTTATGCTTTGCTTTGTGTTCCATTCCAAACGGTTCTTCAACAGTTAGATGAGTTGAACTGGTATATCCATGTTCTTAAAAGCTATCTACAATTAGTTGTAATCTATATCGTCAAAAAGCATTTGTATAACCAATAAAGCAAAAATAGATGTCTTTCTGGCACTCATTTGCTTTTTCAATTACCCATAGAGTATTACCAATGTGATCACAGGTGTGTCTGCTTCTTCTGAATCCCTCTTGAATACCAGACAGTTCTCGTTCCTTGTATTATGAAGACTGGGTTGCAAAATGTTGAATATTATCACACTAGCATGTAAGATGACTGCAGTTTGAGCATTCTTTGATACTGAGGTTTTGGTATTAAAATATAAATTGATCTTTTGCGGTTCCTTGGCCACTGACGTGTTTTCTGTAACTGCTTACAAACTATATGAAGCACTTTAACTTTATCCTCTTGTAAGATTATAGAGTTCTATTGGTATTGCATGAGGTTCTGTAGTTCTGTTGTTACCAGTATTTTCCAGGGCCCATTTAACTTCACTTTACAGAATGTTTGGCTCTAGTTCGATGATCAAACTTGTATATATCATTTATTTGGGAATTCTTTTGTATAGTTCTTTCATGTTTTAATGCCACATCTTTATGTCTTTTTTCTTTTGAAGATCTTTACCTTTTTTGTCTAATCTATTTTTGTATGAAAGGCTTATTTGATTTCTGAAATATTCTTAAACTATTCTCTTGTTCTTTCAGTTCAACAGCTATTTTAACTTCTTTTGCCTTTTGCATTTAGGATTATTGTTTTCTTTTCTCTAATGCTATCACAACAATTTCAGCCCAGAGTACTTCAGGCACTTTATTCATCAAATCAAATCTTTTTCAATATATTCCTTTACCTTTACCCTGTAATCATTTGAACATTGTTGAGATTTTATCATGTTGGTTCAAAGATTTTGTTAGTTTCATTTATATTTGTACAAGAAGAAGTTTTATCATATGAGCTGCAGTCAGCACAGAAACTTTCTGTGTTGTTGCAGATCAGATAAAGCTTTCCTGTCTTTGCTTTCAATAGTTAATTTGATATTGGTGCTGTATATCCAGTGATGGTAATATATAGATTTGTAATTTAGTTTTTTGGAAGAAGATATTTTCTATAAACATTTAATTTTGGTGGAACTCGTATCAGTTTGCTGCTTGCTTCATTTTGTATCGAGGCCATTGCTTCAGAAGCTAATTTACTTCCAAATTTAGCATTCCAGTTTTTTATAATTAGTATGATAGCGTGTGTGTGTGTGTGTGTGTGTGTGTGTGTGTGTGTGTGAACAAGGTTGAGTTATTCCTCAGCTTTTATTTCCTCCATATTTGTGGCTGGCATGTAGTCTCAGACCACCATAATAGTGGTTGGCTAGCCTTAAAATTTGAACAGGAATAATTCTGTCATTTGGGGGATTTTATCCAAACACTTACTTTAACACTCTTTTCTTAACAATTACAGCTATTCTATTTTTAAAACAGTTTCTTTTTTGCAGGAAATTTTATATTACTGGTTTGTGAAATAATTCATTACAGTCCATTTCAGTTCACTGATTCCTAGAATATCAATGTTCAATCATGACATTTTTTGTTCTTAAAGCCTCATGTTTGCCTTGGTTCATGGTTCAGATACTCCATGTATCAGTGGTATACATACCTTTGCAGAATTTGCATTTGTATCTGTTCCTTTTGCGTCTAGTCACAGGAGCCACATATAGTAATAAACACCAATTCCCTCCATATTTCTCTTCTGGACTTCTCCAGTTGCTCATCTTCCAACATCACCTTGTATTATTTATTTAAATATTGCCTTGATCATGGATTGTCATGTCCTTGGCAGAATACTGGAGTTAGGTTAGGCTTAGAATTACCTAGACTAGTATTGCAAATAAAAATATGGTTTAAATTGGTAAGAATGTAATAATTTCAATGTATAAAAATTACCCCAAAATTACTGTTTTGTTGCCAAATGGAAATGACCTCTGTATTATTTGGACTTTCCTAGCTGCCACAAGACATAATGCTTTCCTGATCTTTTCAGGCTGCTGATAGTGAAAAGGAAAGCTTAAAGTACTGAAATAAGGTGACCTGTTCTAAGGTGATGCCATCTACTGCTAGAATTTTTCAGGAGGCTCTTACATGGGAATCTAGGATTGTCTTCATTTAACAATAAAATAACCCTGACATTTTAATTGTTTTATACACCTTATATCTAATGTATGTTAGTCTTTTAATTTGCTTTCTTTTTGCTGTATACCATTTGTTTAGCTGCATTGCTATCTCAACATTCTATATCTTTGGTTATAAAGCTATGCTTAAATTTGGTGATTGACTATCATATAGATAATTCATTCATTAATATACCTGTATATACATACATATTATAGTCTGTGTATTCAATTCCCACAAGCAAAATGGTTGGTTTTTTAGTGCCTTTGAGTCACTTTTTGATCCCTAGCTATGTCCTTCAATTTTCTTGGCAAGGTTTTTGGGAAGTGGTTTGCCATTGGTTCCTTCCTAGGGCTGAGAGAATGGCAGGCCCACAGCCACTCAGCTGGCTAAGAACAGGACTAAAGATCACTCTCCTGATTTAATACTCTAATTTTTATAGGTAGGAAAGAAAAAATTTAAATGTGGGTGTCTCTAAAAATTTAAATGTGGGTGTCTCTAAAAATTTAAATGTGTGCATACATGTCTACTGAATCTTGTTTTATTCTATAATTGAGACATTTGAAATGTATATCTTTCATAATGCCAGGAATTTATTTTGTATATTTTGTTTCCCAATATTTAAAATGCATTCTAATCTGAAAAAAAAGCTCTGGATGGATAACAGAAGAAATAAAATTAAAACCCAAAATAAAAACAATGTAGGAGAACAAAAGAACAAGAGTACAGACAACAGGATCTATGATGGCCATAATCAACCAGGACCAAAGGTGCATTGGAACACTGCTGATTTTAAGTATTTTCTAAGTGAAAGCAACTTTGGGGCTGTAAGAGCCTATGGGGGAAGCACAGATTGGGGGCTACCATCAAGGCGTGTCATCTCAACTTGTGAGATTCTGAATGAGGAGGATTGCCTCAACAGACTCTTTTTAAATGTCTTATATAGAGAATCAGATTGAATTGGTCTGATGTATCCTGAAGCTTTATTTATCTAGAGCTTTAAAGTTAAATAATCACTTTGTATTGGGCTTAAAAACTTAATGGTAATCAGTGCAGCAGCAGGAGATTGATCTGCCAGTAATCTAGCTGCCATGCTTCGTACTAGTTGGACCTTCTACAACAGGGGTGTCAAACTCGATTTCATTGAGGGCCGCATCAGGGTTTTGTTTGAACTCGAATGGCTGGGGTGGGCATGGCCAGGATAGGCGTGGCTGGGGTAGGCGTGGCCAGCTTGACATCACTTGTGTCGGAGGCGCCGGTGGGGGCCAAATGCTTAGGCAGGACTTCCCTCAGACTCTCCCTCATTCTCATAACCTTTTCATTCCTTCCTTCCTTCCTTCCTTCCTTCCTTCCTTCCTTCCTTCCTTCCTTCCTTCCTTCCTTCCTTCCTTCCTTCCTCTCTTCTCTTCTTTTTCCTTCCCTCTTCATTCTCCTTTCTTCTTCCTTCACCTCTTTCCTTATTTTTCCTTCCTTGCTCTCTTCCCATCTTCCCTTCTTTTTTTTTCTTTCCTCTTTCCCTTTCTCCTTTTCTGTCCCTTCTTGCATGCTCAAATGCAAAAGGTGAAACATTTCTCCTTTCGTTTTGTTTTTAGTTTGTTTTGCTAGTTGCCAAACACTCGAATTTTGATCATGTGATCGTGGGATTGCTGCAACAGTCGTAAGTGTGAAAGCTGGTCATGTCATTTTTTTTTCAATGCCATTCTAACTTTGAACGATCACTAAATAAATGGTTGTCAGTCAAGATTATCTGTAGTTGTAATTGGAGCACTGGTTGAAGCTTGAGTGAAGCTTGTTGTCCATGTTTCCACTTGCAGTTTTAGCAGGAACCTATCAATTTGTATAGGGAGTGTGTGGCTCCCTCCAGAATGCTAATGGGACCAGCATTACTAATTGCCTGATGGTTAGGATTTAATCAAAGTTTGCATTGCCCCATCTGGATTATCAAAACTCTCTAGGCACCAGTTCAGATTTCTGTGGACTCCTTGGTGAGCCTATATAGCTCAGTGACAACAGCATATTGATGACAACTCATCCTGAACTAAGGATGATCTCTCCCTGTGATGTCTTGTTTATGTTAAACAATATTAGAGAGTGCATCAAACTGGTTTGAAGTCCAAACTGAAATGCTTGTGTATATCTCCCCAATGAGCATGATTGTAACTATATGCATTCATACAGGAAAAGAACCAGTGGTGAAATCCATTTTTTTTACTACCGGTTCTGTGGGTGTGGCTTGGTGGGGTTGGTGTGGCTTGGTGGGCGTGGCTTGGTGGGCGTGGCAGGGGAAGGATACTGCAAAATCTCCATTCCCACCCCACTTCAGGGGAAGGATACTGCAAAATCCCCATTCCCTCCCCACTCCTGGGGGAAGGATATTGCAAAATCTCCATTCCCACCCCACTCTGGGGCCAGCCAGAGGTGGTATTTGCCAGTTCTCCGAACTACTCAAAATTTCCGCTACCAGTTCTCCAGAACCTGTCAGAACCTGCTGGATTTCACCCCTGAAAAGAACCATTTTAATATGCTGTCCCAGCTCCCTTTTTTGCAGGTGTCAGAAGGATACCATAGTCAATGGTATTTAATACTACTGAGGTGTATTCCCAATTAAGATTTGAATACATGTTGTCCACCAGAGTAACTAATGCTGAGGTCCCATATCCTGAAGCATGACAGGAAAGGATTTCAATTATTATAATCTGTTGTTTCTTGGATTCTTTTTATCTGATTTGCTACTAGTTTGGATGCAGGATGAAAGTTCTCAAATTGACCCAAGCCTGGGAGTGCTCCTTCGGAAGAATAACAGCAGGAACAGCCAAGTCCTTTGGGCTAAGGAGCACATCTTGT
The DNA here is from genome assembly GCA_003457575.1 of Thermophis baileyi. Classification (NCBI taxonomy): domain Eukaryota; kingdom Metazoa; phylum Chordata; class Lepidosauria; order Squamata; family Dipsadidae; genus Thermophis; species Thermophis baileyi. The sequence continues at coordinate 831,046 of QLTV01004083.1, read as the reverse complement.
TTTGTGGTGCAGCAGCTGGGACTGTATGCACATTCATACATGAGACACACATTTTTCTCCAATTAATTCATTATAGACATACATTCCTGTAACTTTGTGACCCTGTGACTCTGGATACACAGAAACAACACAGTATGTACTTCTCCAGTGTCTTTATTATAGACACATCTGTACTAGCCTCATCTCACTGTTATTGTATAAATAACAGGGCACACAGGATAATACTACATTCCCTTGCTGCTCTCTGATAACTAACCTTGCTATAACATATAATGTTGCCACATTTGGCATAGCAGCACTTACAATCCATCCTGTGACATAAACTAGTTTTAATGAGCATCTAGTTCATCATTCTAGAGTGCTCTGTATTGTGATACATTTAGTCTGCCATATAGTAACCTTTAAGTACCCCCACACCCATCGAATGCTCTCTCCCCTTTTAGATTCTTTTTAGAGACTTTTGCTTTAATACATAATCTTGATTTATATCTTTTAACTTTTCAGTATTTTTTACTTCTTAGGGTATTTTCTGTGCTTTTTAATTAATTGTACCCTATCTTCTTTTGCTGTTATTTTTTTAACCTCGATATGGATTTGATTTGACTAGATACCCATTTGCACATGGAAACACAGTGTTCCTCCCCATGCATGCATATCCATTCATCCATAGTCAACAATTCACTTGCGTACCTATCACCTCCCTTTACTTGCTGACTTAGCAGTTTTCACTAGGAGTGAACGAATCTCTTCTAAGATAAGAAGAAAAAAAACCCCTGTGTTTATTATGCCTTTTGCTAGGTGGAGAAACAGTTTCTTTCTGACAAAATTTGATAATTGAGACTCTTGTCATTTGTTCATTTATTTTGCCTTTATTTTCTTTTTTCCTTATTTCCTCTATGACAGAGGTCTTCAAACTTGGCAACTTTAAGATTTGTGGATTTCAACTCCCAGAATTATCCAGCCAGCATAGCTGACTAGAGAATTCTGGGAGTTGAAGTCCACAAGTCTTAAAATTGCCAAGTTTGGGGACCCCTGCTCTATGAAGTCTGCAGCATAGCCAAATTTAATAGTTCTATCCCACCAGTGCAAGCAGTTGATCCATGGAATGTATGTGCATGAATAATCATAGATAACTTTTTGAAGTTTTGTGAAATGTAGCAACAGGTAGTTTACCTGGTCAGGCTATGGCAAAGTTATCCATTTTTCTCCATCCTGGATGCAGCAGAAGTTTATTTGTGGATCAAAGTAGCTGGGTTTGAAGAAACAATCATCCTTCAATTAATCAATCACATTAAAAAAAAAATAGTGTGTCCTGGCATGTTTTGACAACACATCCCTTTAAAATGAGTTTTTCAATAAAAGCACTTGTTAATATTTTCATACTTGTGTATCAGAGATGTGGAGAGCATGTGGAGAAGAAGGCTGTTTCCGTGTGCTGGTCTTTCGATAACTGGTTACATGGCTATTCAAAAGCCATCAATATTCAGGATGTGTACAATTGTGCAGCCATTTCCTTTTCTTGTGTTTGTCCTTCCTTTAGAAAGGCAAACTCAGAGAAGTTAAATTGAGTGATAAGAAGCGTATGTCATTCAGAAACTGCACACTTTCCTGACTGCCTTATTCTCTTAAAAGTGAGTGGAACAGGTGTACAAGTGTTGTTCCCCTCCTGCTGCTTTGCCTGCTTACTGGCTGCCTGCTGATACCGTCTTTGCCACTTAGATATTTATTTCTACAATGCATAATTAAAATTAACAATACACAGAGAAGAGGATGGGGGGAGGAAAATCACATTACACTCTCAAAACTTTGCAGGTTTCTTTGGATAAGGCTGTTTTATTGGCTTATTTTATATTTCATATCTGAAAAACTGGAAGAAGTGCAGAGGCAGGAAATGATCAGCAGTGCCCAAATTATTTTTTACCCAATAGGAGTAGGATGTTAGTGGCCCTGTTTTTGTTTTCAGACACCTCCTGAAATAAAAATTCCTAGTACCAAAGTTGGGGAGGTTGCTGTGGTAATGGGAAACAAAAATGTTTCTGCATCCCTGACAGAAAAACAAAACAAAAAAAACAATAGCTTCAAAAATAATTGCATCACCAAAATTTGCTACCATTTCAAGATAAGTAATACAGTTTATTACTCAGAATGTAAGTAATACAGCTGTCTAGATGTGCTTTTGGGTGGGAATGGGTCAATTTCTTTTTCCTGAGGTTTTTCTGTAAACATTGCAAGTTGGAATACATGGCTTTGGTATGCTTTTGCTTTCTTTCTGAATTATATGTTATGTGCAGTTAATGTCTACATTCACATGTTCATAATTCATGAAATATTCCAGTCTGTAATTTTTATTTTCTATTGTGGAAGGCACATTCAAGCTTTTTTTTTTTTTAAATCATCTTGAATATTTGCATCTGTTGGAATGAGGCAATTTCTAAAACTTACACAGTAAATAAATAATTTAGATTCCATAGCCAGGGTTTGTCAATTTTAGTCTTCCCTCAAATATTGTCTTTGATTTCTTCTGATTTTTTATGTGCCCATTCTTTTTTCCTGGAGTGCTCATTTTATAAGCTGGTTTCATTATACTGCATTTTATAGTTTGCGGTATAGTTTATAGTTTTGCAGTTTTCACTACTGGTGTGTTTTTCTACAAATATTTGGAGATTTGTCTTACAGAATTTGGAGAGGTGCAAATGAGAAACGATTTTTCATTCACATATTAGTTTGGAAGTGCAAGTTGAAATGTTAACCAAATACACTTATCCCACATCTGTGCTGATGTTACACCTTATATTCGCTGAATATTTCAGTGAATATTCCCTGCAAAATCTTTTATTTCTGTAGGAATTTAAATTGTTAATTATGGAACGTTCATTATTCATTCCGGAACATTCATACCACATTTAATAGTAATACATTTGTTACTATTGAAGAACATAGTTTTTGTTCAGAATTCCCCTCCCATGGCTTTTATGAAATAATTCTCTTCAATGGATTATGTTCCATGCCTAAAACCTGAGATTTCTGCAGCTATTTGATTAATTCAGAAAACAGAATTGAGAGGCAGTGTGAATATTGAATTGCATTATTTAAAATAATATGCTAAAATGCACAGTAACACTGAAAATTAAATCTGGTTCATATGGCCACATCTTGGATCTGAGTAATATATTTAAAAATGTTTCGTTGAAATATTTTTTTTACGTTTCACTCCTCAGGATATATGAATTAAAATAAAAATACATAACATCTAAATCTAAAATTGGGAAGAAGCATCTTTCATAACCAAGTTGTCCTCTTGTGGTTTGGTAAGATTTTAATCCTATTAAGCCTCCCTAAATTTCAGTACGTTCCTCAAAGTTTCTGAAGAGGCTTTCTGTGGGGTGTTGCATGGAAGGAGGGAGAAATTCTTTCTGTGATTTTCTGGATCCAAGCCAGTATCAACAGCTGCTGGCTTTTGGAATTCTCAGTGGGAAAAACTCTTCCCACCCCCTTCTTGCAGCTGTTATCATGTCAATTGTATTTTTTCCAAGGGGCAAAACTTCCATTTTCAATGAAGTATATACTGTGTTCTGAATATTGAAAGATGTAAGTATCTAACTGTAGTCTTGTTCTAATCTGAATAGATACCAGAACAGCTTCTGCCTTTCAGAACTGAACAGTATATTAATGGGAACATTTTCTTTTTCTTAAAATAAACATGTTTGTTTAATACACTTGTAAGTACTCAAAGGCTGAGAGATGATCTCAGCAAAAGAAGCTTATGTTATCAGTGTATCATCATCCACGTTGACTCAGAAAAATGATGCTAGTGAGATATGGGCTTTTGTTTTTAAATCTTGGTGACTGACCTGGGTGTTTATAATAAATATAGTATTTTATATTCACTTCAGCAATTATAGAATGGGAAAGGATTTTGGGGAACCATCTACCCCAACATTAAACATAGCTTTTTCCCCAGGCCTTGAACTAGGTACTGGCGGGACCCTTGTGAGAACATTTGGTGCTAAACATATTCTTCTTCGCCATTTATCACTCTCTTGTTTCATATTGTTCTAGACTATTTTTTTAATAGTGTGTGCCATCCACAGTTATTATGGAGACTGTCCCCTTATATATTTGATAAAAATTAATGTACAACTACAAGTCTGCTTAAGGATCTCTAATCAAGTAGCCATCTCCCAAGGCAGTCTGTGTGATTGCTGAACAACTATTACTATTCCAACTAAAATCTGCTTCCTTGTAATAGAAACCCATTGTTCCTTGTCTGCTTTGGAAGAATTCCTAACCATTCTATCCTGCCTGACGCCATTTCAGACACTTGAAGTCAGCTAACATATCTCCAGGTAGTCTCTTCTTTTTCATGTTCAGTGCCTACAACATTCTTCCTATTTTTTTTTGGTCCCTTATCTTCTTGGTTTGTCTCCGGATTACACAATCCAGTTTGTCACTGTCCTTCCTAAAATGGAATGGTCAGAACTGGATGTAATTCTAAGAGAATGACTGACACAGAAAAGAGGGCTAGAGTGATTTCTCTTGATCTTAACATCATACCTTTATCAACCCAATCTAAAACTAATTTACTATGGTACAAATAAATAATATACTTTTTAAAAAAATATTTGCCTTTGATATGATACGAATTATTCTACTGTTCTTAAAATCAGGTGTTGCTGATTTTAAGTGGAAAAGTTGGGTGATATGTAAATTATCTTCAAAATAAAATAAAAACATTTTTCAGCTTTAGCTTTGTCATGTTTTCTCATCTTAAAAGTCCTGCCTTCTTTCATTTCAATGAAATCTATATAGTAAATCTGTTCCTATTACATCAACAATTTAAATGTGCTTTGTTTACAATGTTGCTTTTTGCCCTAATATTAAACAACATATATGCAACACAATATAGTATGGATTACATTGCATTAGATTACATTATATTATCATATATTATATTATGGTATGGTATAATATGGTGTGGAATAATATATAATAAACACAACACCACAACACAACACAACACAACAACACAATACATATATACCCGTCATGGCGAACCTATGGCACGCGTGCCACAGGTGGCACGCGGAGCCATATCTGAGGGCATGCGATGTGTTGCCCTATGTCAGCTCCAGTGCACATGCGCGCGCTGGCCAGCTGATTTTCGGCCTTGGGGAAGGCTGTTTTCGCCCTCCTCAGGCTTCAGGAGGCTTTCCTGAAGCCTCTGGAGTGCGGAAAAACGGCCCAACGGGCCTACCGGAAGTTCGGAAACAGACTTCTGGTTTGCCCGTTGGGCCATTTTTCGCACTCCGGAGGCTTCAGGAGGCTTTCCTGAAGCCTCCGGAGGGTTAAAAACGGCCCAACGGGGGGCACATGCATGGGGATGCGCGCATGCGCAGTGCGGTGCACCTGAGGGGGTTGTGTGCCGGCACGCGCACACGCGCTCCCATTTTTGGCACACAAAAAGAAAAAGGTTCGCCATCACTGATATATACCATTACATTATATTACATTATGGTATAGTATAATATGATATGGAATAATATACAATACAATACAGTACAATACAGTATCTATACTATAATAATACTATACTATACTAATACTATACTAATACTATACTAATACTATACTATACTTATACTATGCTATGCTATGCTATGCTATGCTATGCTATGCTATGCTATGCTATACTATACTATACTATACTATACTATACTATACTATACTATACTATACTATACTATACTATACTATACTATACTATACTAATAATACTATACTATACTATACTATTGTTCTGTCCCAGCGCGGCAAACCCCCAGAAAGCGACACACACACACTGTTCTTTAAACAAAAAGGCTTTAATACTAATAATTGCTTAGTATTAAAGGGAATACTAATTCTTTGCCAAAGTGTTTGTTTTCAAGCACAGAACACTTTGGCCGGGATTCCAAATGTGAAAGAGACAAGCAGGTCAATTAGTCCGTCAAATAATCAGTACTTGCTGAAGTTGGCCAAGAGCCCGGACTGGAGTCAATCCAACTGATAGTGACGAAGTTCAGAAGGCAGCCAAGATGAATACAAACAAA